>SJYA01011967.1:0-12167 GCA_006410615.1 Neotragus moschatus
TCCTGCCCACAGTAGTAGATATAATGGTCATCTGAGTTAAAGTCACCCATTCCAGTCCATTTTAGTTAGTTGATTCCTAGAAGGTCGACGTTCACTCTTGCCATCTCCTGTTTGACCACTTCCAATTTGTCTTGATTCATGGAGCTAACATTCCAGGTTCCTATGCAATATTGCTCTTTACAGCATCAGACCTTGCATCTATTACCAGTTCTATAATCCACAACTGGGTATTGTTTTTGCTTTGGCTCCATCCCTTCACTCTTTCTGGAGTTATTTCTCCACTGATCTTCAGTAGCATACTGGGCACCTACCAACCTGGGGAGTTCTCCTTTCAGTATCCTATCATTTTGCCTTTTCATACTGTTCATGGGATTCTCAAGGCAAGAATACTGAAGTGGTTTGCCATTCCCTTCTCCAGTGGACTACATTCTGTCAGACCTCTCCACCATGACCTGCCCGTCCTGGGTGGCCCCACACGGCATGACTTCGTTTCATTGAGTTAGACAAGGCTGTGGTCCATGTGATTAGATTGGCTAGTTTTCTGATTATGGTTTCAGTGTGTCTGCCGTCTGATGCCCTCTCTCAACACCTACCGTCTCACTTAGTTTTCTCTTACCTTGGATGTGGGTTACCTCTTCACGGCTGCTCCAGCAAAGAACAACCACTGTTCCTTACCTTGGACGAGGGGTATCTCCTCATGCCGCCCCTCCTGACCTTGAATGTGGAGTAGGTCCTCTCGGCCCTCCTGCCCCCGCACAGCCACCCCTGACCTCAGGCGGGGGGAGCTCCTCTGTGTCCTCCAGCCCCTCCCTAATGAATCAAGACTTTTGGTGGGTTTGGAGAACCTTAGAAACTGCATTTTAAAAAAAAATCTGGGATTCTTGGGTTCCAAGTTTAAGAATGTATCTTTCTAGACAGTAAGCTTTCAAAGCATGCCTATCTCATTTTTGTAACATCCAAATGTTAGAGTAACTGGTGCACAGTGATCTGCCCTATGGTCCTTTGATTTTTTGCCATCTGCCAACTTTCCATTCTGCTGGCTGTAAAAACAGTACCAATAACTAACTCCTTAAGTAGCAGACCACACACATACACTTATCCGAAAGCCTGTGTGTGTTAGTTGCTCAGTTGTGTCCTACTCTTTGTGACACTATGGACTGTAGGCCATGGGACTCCACTGTCCATAGGATTGTCCAGGCAAGAATACTGCAGTGGGTTGCCTGTGCCCTTCTACAGGGAGTCTCCCCAACCTAGCGATGGAACCCCCATGTCCTACGTCTCCTGCACTGGCAAGTAGGTTCTTTACCACTGGGGACTCCTGGGAAGCTCCTTAACAATGAATCAGTTCAGTTCAGTTGCTCAGTCGTGTCCGACTCTTTGAGACCCCATGAACTGCAGCACGGTAGGCCTCCTTGTCCATCACCAACTCCTGGAGTTTACCCAAACTCATGTCCATTGAGTCAGTGATGCCATCCAACCATCTCATCCTCTGTCGTCCCCTTACTATCATGTAAAACCAAAGGTGAACAATGGAGAAATGTTCAAATGCACATGTAATCAGAAAACTGAAAATGAAATCAGTAACAGCACCTGGCCAAATGAGACTTTTTATTTCTCTTAAATTTTCCCAAGATAACCCTTCCTAGAGCATCAATCCCCAACTCGTTTCTCCTCCCCACCCCAATACATGAATGGATTTAAATAAATTTTACACACAACTTTATATTTAAGAACAAAGTAGCATTTGTTTTTCCATTAACAGGGAATGTTGGTGAAATAAAAAGGTTGACACTCCCAAGTAAAATTTTTAAAGTTCTCATCTCCCACTTCCCTCCTCAAACTTCTCAAGGGTGGGAATTTTTGCCTGTTTGTCCACATATAAGTGCTGAGAACAATGCCTAGCACATAAGACAGTTCTATACATTTGTTAAACAAGCATAGGCTAAAACCCATCCATCTGTGAACTAGTTCAATCTCTTTGAATGCAACCTGGGATGTAAGATGAAAGTCTTGAAATGCTGGCAAACTATCTTAGGAACAAACAAAAACTTTGTGCAAAGATATTCATGGAGTATTATTGATAGCAAAAATTGGAATGTTAAATATCTTACAATAAAGTATGGTTCAGCCACCACAGAATGCGATTAAAATTGTTTATAAACATGTGTAACACAAAATTTCTTACCCTGTTAAATTAATAAACAGATCTTTAATAAACATTTATGCATATGGCAAAACACATTCCTGCAAAAAGGAAATAGAAGTGATTTAAAAAGTAACCACTGGCAGAATAACTGGACTACAGATAAATTTTCCTCCAGTATTGTGTATTGTGTACCTTTTAAGGTGTACAGAAACCCAGAAAGCACTGAAGAATCCAGACTAGAGGAACAAGGCTAAAGTGACATCCCAGGGCAAGGCTGAAGGCAAAAGAAGAGGGTGGCAGAGAATGAAAAAGTTAGATAGCATCAGTGACTCAATGGACATTAATCTGAGCAAACTTCGGGAGACAGTGAAGGGCAGTGAAGCCTGGTGCTGCAGTCTATGGGGTCACAAAGAGTTGGACACAATTTAGCAACTGGGCAAGAGACCGAATATAGAGCAAACGCCCAGTGTCAAGATGTAAACTATGGTGTAGCTTCTCACAAGGGGAGAGTCTCGTTTGGGATTATCACCAGTCAGCAGTAGAAAGTAAAGATAAAAATACTGAGTGAGACCTAAGAACATTGGGATTCCCTGGTGGCTCAGACAGTAAAGCATCTGCCTGCAATGAAGGAGACCCAGGTTCGACCCCTGGGGTGGAAAGATCCCCTGGAAAATGAAATGGCAACCCACTCCAGTACTCTTGCCTAGAAAATTCCATGGATGGAGCCTGGTGAGCTACAGTCCATGGGGTCACAGAGAGTCAGACACGACTGAGTGACTTCACTTTTTCACTTTAAGAAATGTGAAACACACGTAAAACTGTAAGCTAGTTTACGGAATCTCAAGTGTAGTGAAAAGGAAGAAGGAGGACGTAAGGTTAATTTCCTGTTTTTCAAAACTTATTCCAGACAGAGGAAGAAAGAAGATAATGAAAATACCTGAGCAAGGCTCAAGAAATTGCAAACTGTAGTTGGAAAACAGAGACAAGTGGAGTGGGGGAGGTCTTCTGAATAGAAAGCAAATGTTCAAGATGCATATCATAAAATGGAGAGCTGGAAATGGAGACTATGCCTAAATGAAAGTTAAGATTTTTTTTTAACATGAGATTATTGGTTAAGCAAGGAGGGGAATCAAGTAACTTTCACTCACTCATACCTACCTAAGATAGCACTGGACATTTTTTGTGTTTGTTTTTTCCTGTGCCACATAGTATGTGGGATTTTAGTTCCACAACCAGGGACTGAGCCTGTTCCCCTTGCAGTGCAAGCAACAGTGTTAGCCACTAGACCGCCAGGGAAGTTCCAGCACTGGAAATTTAAGAACAATGAAAACTGCAGTGTTTGTGGTTAAGCAGTGAAGTTTAGTAAAAGAATGAGAAAAATAATAGAAGGTCCAGACTACCTGCAGTTGTGCTTTTATATTTTTCCCAGAAATGTCTGAACTTGGGAGAATGAAGAAACAAATGACAAAGAAAAAGAAAAAAGATGGCAAAAATCAGTAATAAGCAGTGAAAGACAAAGCAAATGGGAAATTCAGGATGCCAAACCTGTTAGAACTACTTGGGGAGAGGGGCAGTTCAAAGCTAGAAAAGCTTTATGGTCACTAGACCATAAAGTCAGGACCAAGGCCACTTCTTTACACTATCGATTCCAAGGCAAAGCAATCCAGTTTATTAACACTTCCCAGATAGTTTGTCTTTATTTATACATTACGGCCTTGTTTGCTATGGGAGTAAAGTAGGATCTGGCTCCTTAAATTGAAACGGCTCAAAATGAAGGGTTGGTTTTATCTTACTCTTGTTATTTTTCAGTCTTAAATTCTGTATAGTCAATATTTTATTAAATCTAATCTAATTTCCTTAACAAAGAATCTGGACCCCCTTTATGAAGAAGACAACTGCCTCAAGAATACTCAAAATGAAACTTTCACGTCTAGCTTTTCCACCCATGGTAACAATCAAAGTTCTTAATTGACAAGGAAGAAAAATGAACCTTCATGGTTTCTAGATTCTAAATGAAATGTTCACTAGTTTTTCCTTTTGTGACAAAAAAAAAATACAGGAAAAATTGTTTAGAACTATTTTTAAATTCACAGTACTTTTGCTTCAGAGATTTGCTAAAAATGCTTTAAGAGAATTTTTAACAAACACTTTCCTTGCCTTTAGGGGGCTATTAGCAAGACCATACCTATCCAAAATAAATTTCTGATCAGAATACTATTCTTTAGTTTGTGATGTCCATTCAATATTGGTAGCCATTAGCTAAATATGGCTGCTGAGGACCTTTAAATATGAATATTGCAAATAAAAAACTGGATTTTAAAATTCAATTTAGTCACACCTGACTTCTAAATACTTGAAATATGGCTAGTGTAATTGAAAACTTTTAATTTTAATGAATTAAACTCAACAGTGCAGACCTATACCATGAATTATAATTCAGTATCTAGGCTCTCTAGATATCCACATAAAGCACATCATACCACTGTAGCAGTGGGTAGCTAAGACTGGGGATCTGGGGAATTTCCTGACCGCCTAGTGGTTAGGATCCTACACTTTCACTGCTGAGGGTCCAGATTCAGTCCCTAGTCAGGAACCTAAAATCCCATGTGCCATGCAGCACAGCCAAAAAGAAAGAGACTCTGATTTGTAAGGTCTACATATTACCACTTCTGCTGAGAAACTCCCTATCCCTTGCCTCCCGACCTTGAAATCAGCGCATCAAGTCTGACGGTACATATAGTGTACATTGTGTATCTATTAATGATCTTCTCATTTTCTTCTCCACCACTAGACTGTCAGCTTAGAGGGACTTTGCCTTATTTATGTCTGAATCACTCCATCTAGCTCAAAACATGAATAGCACATATTAAGTGTGCTTCAACGGCAAATATGTCATTCACAAAGACAAAAGGTTTACCTAATAATCTAGCTACTACTCTGTGCAAGAGAATCTAGAAGTCGTTTATTCAATTAATAAATGATATGGCAGAGTAGGTAGACTTGTGGAGTGTCATTTAAACATGGCTTGAAAAGAATTTTTATTCATTTTTATATACAGAAATTACTTTCTTCCTGGATATTTTAGATTGCCATTCCTAATTTAGTCGTCAGTCAAGTAATAAAAATGAAAGGCAAAGGACCTTTAAAGATGAAAATTACATTCAAATGCAAATAAAGATTTCAAAAATTTAATACAATCACAATTCAAAAAATCTAAGGGATTATCAAAATACTATATACCAAGTTCATCTTGGTTTCTAGTATGAATGTAATAGTTCCTGGGTTTAAAAATGTGTGTGAAAAAAAATACAACTTGTGTGTACATTTTCTAGTTTTCTTCCTGAAACTTAAGACTACTTCTTAGTCTATTTGGAATTCCTTCTAATACCTTTTTATAGCTAGTGGCATTCACAAATCAATTTCACCATCTTTTGCTAAGCAAAACAGTTTCTCAATTTCATATTAATAGAAGGCTGAAATAGGACTTGGAAAAATGTACAACCATTTTGACATAAAACCTTTCAGCAGTTTTGGGGTAGAAAGTGAAAACATTCATAGAACTTATATGAAAGAGCTGGGTAAATAAGCTTCATATATACATTGTATACCTGCTTCCATTTATCTAAATTTAAATTTTCTTCATATCAGAGAAAAAAATGGTAATAGTGTTTAGTCCAATTTGACTCTTGAGTTCATTATTTTCTCAATTTGTCCACCATATCTATGATTCATGCCTGATTAGTACCTGAAAGTGCACTCTCCAAAAAATAATCATCAGCCTCTACTATATCAGGAAGTGCTCTGGTAAGATTCAGAAATGAGTAACAACATAATGTTCTCCAAGATGTTCTGGGGCTGGCTGGGAATAAAATCTAGAATATTGGAGCTATTCTTGGGCATCCTTTTGGAAGATTACTTTTATGTTCTTAATACAAATAACTATCATTTATCATTTGACTCAAAAAATGTTAAGACATAATTAAAAAGAAAAGAAAAAAAAATTGAGCTGCATTTATGCAGTCTGTTAGGACAAAATACCAGTACTGACAGTGAACTGCCAATCAAAGTAGTCCTTATTATCACTTAGCACTGGCAACATGTGGGAGCTGGTCAGAAACGCAAAGTCTCAGGGCCACCCTAGCCCCTACTAAGTCTGCATTTTAACAAGATCCCCCAGGTGACTCAGGTGCATGTTAAAGTTTGGGAAAAACCACTTTCTTCCTGTAGACAGATGTACACATTTAAAATTATTTACAGGGTCAAATGAAGAAAAAGCATATCTGTTTCCTAGCTGCCACATCAGAATGGCTGTCAAGACTTTCAGGTAATTTTACAACTTGAAGAGGCAATATATAGATTAACTAAGGATTCCAATTTGAAATTAATCTATGGACAAATGGTAAAGACAACCCAGAAAGTTCAAGCGATTTAGTAAAAATTTTCTTAAGTGTAATATTACTAACACTAGAAAGTGCCAGCTTATTCTTATGCTTATACATGTCCGGTTCTTCATATACAAACCTGAAAAATTCTGAAGATCTTGAAGTTTAAACTTGGTGGCAAAATCTGACTTGAACTGACATTAATTAATGTAGCAGTCTTTAACTCAATGATCAGTCAGAGCAGATCATTTGCTGCAAAAATGTTAACATATAAATCTGGGATCCTGACACCAATCTCACTGGAGGTATTATGCAGTATATGGCATGTGCCCCTAAGAGCTTCACGCCCTTTTAAGGTAAATGTGATTGAAAGAGCAGAAGAGACCAAAGCAAGGAAAATTATATCTACCTGAATAAACTTCCATGCTAATGCTGGCTAAATAAAACCAACCTAATATGATGTCTCAGAAGCAGTAATATGTAAGAGAAGACAAAGAGGCATAATAAACTGCTTGAACAAGGAGTTACATTGGGGGATCAATCTGAGAAAAGACTGGCAAAATAGTTTGTAAATGGCAAGGAACATGTTTCTAAAACTTTCCCTTCAGAAACTACAACTTAAAATATTATAACACTGAAAGGGGCTATATCTCCATACATGTCTAGACTAATCCAAAATAAGGGAAATGGCCTCTTCTCAGTCCATCAAAAATTCAGCCCATATTTTCAAGTTAAGTTTCTAGTATGCACTGCGTAATTACATGATGCCATTTATTTAACAAGACTCTGAAAGAATGAGTCCCCAAGATCAAATATATACATTTTTAATATTTGATATATTTACATAATGGAACCATGCACATCATGGTTCAATGTTAAGAACAGTGTTTTCAAATGTCCTCTTAAGATGTAAAAAAAAAAAAATCTTATAATTCAAGTTCAGTTATGCTTTTTATGGTTTTTTTAACACACCTCCTCAATCTTTTTAAAAAATAAATACTCAGACATGGGAATAGCTGCACCTAATTTCTGTTAAGAACTGTTTAAAACTTGGTACATTTTTGGGTAATTTTGCTCCCTGGTGAAGTCCTGATCTATAATAAAGAAAGCCTCATGTATATCTCTAAGAACACGATCAGTACAGTTTTGAACGTTGATGAGCAGAGAAGTAAACAAGGTGTGTGCCTGCATATACACACACACACACAAGATATAAACCCCTGACAGATACAAATGAGTGGTAACTGCTTTAAACAACTTATCCTCAGAAATTAGATGATGTAAACTTTGTAAATTGCCCTGCTAACTTGCTACAGTATTTTGTCAAATGTTTTCTAGCCTGTAAAATTGCCTAATTTTATCTTTTGATAATTTTTAAAAGACTTTTATCTATGGTTTTTGAATGAAACTTTCTTTTTTAAAACAAAGGGGTACATCAAAATTAAACTAAACATCAATGAAGTGCAAAAAAATGCATAAAATAAAGCTCTCCAGATTCTAAGGATCTGCCTCATTTCTGAACAATGAAATCCAGGGGGAAAACCACTGATTCACACTTAACCCATTTCATTCAATAGACTGTTGTTTGCCACAAGAGAATACCATGCTCTGGGGGAGTAATAACCTAATTATCCCAGACATCTGGATTGGCACAATACCATGTTTCCTTTACAATTCTATTCTTGAATTAGGAAATGTTTAAGGGAAATTTCCAAAGCAAACTAGGAAAAAATAAGACTTTTATACATACACTCACACAAACACATTCATACAGAGATACAGTAGGAATGGATTGTCTGCTAATTTTCACACTCTAAATCTCATGCCATCATGAGGGCCTGCCATTTTTGATCAAGGAGGTAAGGGTAATAGGTATGACTGGTTATTTTTTCAATTTAAAATCATTCCTGTTGTTGCCTGTACAGTACAGTTCAATATTAAGTGCAATTCTGCATAAGAATTGGGGAGTCATTTTAATATTTACAAGGAACAAATCAGCAGAACAAGATTAAATCAGATAGGCTGTGTACAGTAGCTGCGGCTTATAAAACATACCAGTAATTTGTACCTGGTGAGTATAAAGAGAACCATGGTAGGATTCAGATGTCTTTACAACCAAGGGAGTACACGCGGCATCAACAAATTAGGACAAAAAATTCACATTTTCTACATTAAAAAAATTACAGATCTCACAAATGTCTTTGAAGACAAAAAAAAAAAATTAAAGTCCTTTGAAGGATGGGAAAGAAGAAATCTGAAATGGAACTCTTAATGTAAAAGAGTTTACTTCACAAGACCAATTTTCTTGGCTTCTGTTTCATATATCAATAATCTCCACATCTTGACTATAAAAACTTCTGCTTCTTCATCAAGTACCTAGAAAAGGAAAAACAAAAAAGCCAGTTACATGTGTAAGAAAAGCAATCACCAGCATCTCCCAACAAGGCAAATGGAATAAAACCCACGTTTCTCTACCAACAAGCATTTACTTTATTTATACATGTCTTAAATAACTATTTCCTAAGGAAACCATGTTTGTTATAAAAGAATACAGTCATTCAGACCAATTAGTTATATAATCACCTAATACTTAGTATAGAATATCTCACTTACCCTCTCCCCAAGAACCTCACAATCTTAACATTTACTGAGCCCTTATTACATGTGACACTGATATTAAATGAGAATACATGTATAGCATTTTAATATAGTTATCTGGGATACAGCAAACAAAATGAACACTGTCATTCCCAAGGGACACAAGACTACTGAATAAATAAAAGGTCCTTCCCCTTGGCAAATCAAATGATCTTTTCTTTACATCTGTGTCTCCTTTGCTGCCCTGCAGAGGGCTAGGGTTGGGAAGGAGGTGTGGCAGGGGGGGGGTTGGTTCAGGATGGCAGGGACACATGGGTACCTGGGGTCAGTGTTAATGTATGGCAAAAACCAACGCGATATTGTAAAGTAGTTAACCTCCAATTAAAATAAATAAATTTAAAATTACTTGGAATTCAAAGCCCACTTCTCCCTCCTACCAGTTACATGCTCTTGGTTGGGATACTTAATTACAGTGAGCCTCAGTTCTCTTATCTGTAAAACAGAGGATACAGTAGCTATGTCATACTGGTTCTACTATGGGAATTAAAAGAGATGGTATGTACAAAGTGCTTTGAAGAGTGCTTAGTACCATAAGTACCTAACACAAACCAGAAATTTGATTTCTCTGAAAATTTTCCCTGCATTTCTCAGTGATGACAAAAAAAGAAATCAGACGTCCACGAGCTAGACTTAACCTATAATTAAAAAATACCATGCTACAGGAATTCCCTTGAGGTCCAGGGGTTAGAGGAATCCTTGTTCCCACTGCCAAGGGTGTGGGTTCAAGCCTGGGATCCCACAACAACAACAACAACAACAAAGACATTTTGCTATAATACTAACATGGAATTGTACCCTGGACATAATATAGTTATAGGCACAAAAATGCAGCCAAAGTTCATTAGCTTATATAAAATGAGTGAAGGTACAGTCTGAGAAAGATTGCTAATAAGAACAAGATATTATTTGAGCTGAATATTCAATCTCATTTACTCAAGAAATATTAGAGGGTCCATGAGCTATCACCAGAATAATCTGACAACACTAGCCCAATTGGTTTTCTCCCACTGCGATCAACACTGAAATAGAAAATAATCAAAAACGTGTTTAAATGGTAGTTTAATTATACTTCAAAAATCAAACTATTTCAACCGATCACAATAGTCATATTTTGATCATATGTCAAAAGATGACATATGTCATCTTCACCAACAGTAATTATATCCTTGCCAAGGCAAACCAGAACACTGATTTTTTTTTTGGGGGGGCTGCACATCTTGTGGCATCTTAGTTCCCCAACCAGAGGCTGAACTTGGGCTCTTGAGAGTGAAACTGTGGAGTCCTAACTACTAGACTGCCAGGGAATGCCTTTTTTTTTTTTTTTTTTAATTCCTTAACTCAGGAGTAACTACAAAGCCCTCTCTTTACCCAAAGGGTAACTATAAAGAAAGGCTGGAAGGTCAAGGACATTCTATCCTTAAGGATCTATTCACATTTCTCCTTTCATCTGAGGCTCATTACAAAAGCTTTTCACAATTTCCCCCCCCCCAGAAATTTTAAATAGATACATTAGGCTAGCTAGGCTACAGAAAATTAATGTTATCTGGCTTTAGACATCATGAAGTGCTTAAACACGTAGTATCTTGACTTTAGAGCTCCTTTTGGCTAGGCAACCCCCTATGCCACTCCCTGACAACTTTAATTGTAGCTCAAAATAAGTTTCCCTGATCACCTATCATCTCGTACCATGCTTGACATTTCTTCCTCTCCGGCTCTTCTTCCCATTGCTACGTTCCCACTCAGCCCTTTAGACTTATGCTAACCATCCTCAAGTGAAAACCTGATGTGACCCCTGAAGACCCTGACAGTCTTGTGGCCTTCTGAGGAAGTTCCTCACTTTCAAAACTTTAAGTCTCCAGAACGGAGGGAAAGTTGCTGGATCTTCATTGGTTCTCTCCTCGTAAACAGCATCTCCATTGCTGTTCACAAGACCTCACGACACCACCCCTTCACTCCAACAGCAGCTGTCTAGGAAATACCTAGTCTTTCATCCACATTAAATGAGTGCTATGGCAGCTGGTTCTTGTATTTCTCTCCAATCCCAGTCCCAACATGCAGCAATTTCAACTTCTATGTGTTATAACCCAGTTTAAAGTTTGTTGATACTCTAAACAATGACATCTGCTCTGTCCCAGAAACTCCCATGGCCATACTCTGCACCTTGCCATTATCTGGACCAATTCACCACTTGTATTCTTCGAACTACTACCAACCCAACAGATACCTGTTCAAGTAACAAAAGAGTTACACAACACTCAAGCCTCAGTTTAGACAGTAATTTCTGTGATGGTTTCTCTAACTACCCTCAACACCTAACAGCTCTACCTCCTCTGCCTCCATTATTTTTTCACATACACCCCTTATATTAAATATGTTGTAGTATCAATATTGGTACATCTGTTTCCTTGCTCGTTCTTTAAGGGTAGTTATTCCATCTTTTTGTGCGTTTAAGCTAGTTGCTCTACCTAGTTAACACTTAATAAATGTTTTCTAAATGTATGAAATAGATTCAGAATTTATATTTACACACACAAACACTAAAGACAGGTGAAAAAACAGACTGATAAAGAAAACTTTAACTCTACTGATGTCTAATGATATCTTACTGTGAATACCTTAATGCATATTCAAATTTTAATTCAGTTCTATAAACAGTCTAGCACCAGTACAGGTAGAAATTCAATCAAATTCAGAGGAGCAAGTTTGATTATAGTGATCTTAAATTCAAATATAAATAACAGTAAATTTTCTCTTACCATGGCAACATCATCTAAAATGCTCTGAGGTGAACTATGAGCCATAACCTAATAGAAAAAAAATTAACATCAATTTAAAGATAAAACATTAACAATATGGTAAAAAGATTTTTTAATGTATCCTCAAACTAGTATGAAAATTTCTTGTGACTGCAGAACTTTTCTATAATTTCTAAATTTCCAGAATCTCCTTTTCAATGAAGTTTGACACCAAAATCTAAGATC
>SJYA01011968.1:0-11757 GCA_006410615.1 Neotragus moschatus
CAAGTTTCTAAATGAGCAAGATGTAGATGGAGAGGTCTAAACAACAGAGCTTCCAAGGAAGAAGGACTAAGAAGTTGAAGAGGAAAGAAAGAGAAAGCAAGGGAAGGGGAGAAGAAAGTGATTCAAGTCTTTTGAAGATGTTAAAGCCAAGGATTTGAATTAAAGGACATTTTTTAGAAACCATTTAAATTCATGCATGCAGTTTGCATTATTTTTCATGTCCACCAATGCAGAAAATATTTTCTATGCACCATTTTGGGTCTGCTTAGAAAGATCATCTATTCAAAGAAAGATACCATCACCTTTGCTGCTGAATAGCTGGATTAATCTTTTAACAAGGTCTTACATATTTCTGATTCCTTTTGCCCTTAAGCCTTGGAATTAATCAGATTTTCATGCGAGTTCTCTCTCCTCCTCACCCGTCTCTTCCCTTTCCCTTGCCATGGGCCTGTGACTCCGCACAGTCCACACTGCCCTGCATACGCGTCATACAGTCCTCCACCCGAGTGAACATCAGCACTCTTCTAACCATTGTCTGTGTAACCTGTTTCCCCTTGCTTCCTGAGGGCCTTTGTGCGACTGCTAACACTCACTGAGTGTCTAACAGTAAATTTGCTCTGGAGCAAGGTGCACTGTGTGCCTTGGGTGCACTGTTTGCTGTTCCGCTTTGCCGTGTACACAAAGGCTTAAGCAAGGCTCCTTTGGGCATTTTAGTTCAGGGTGTGGAGATTACGTGACACACTTGTCAACTCTTGATTTTTCTTGAGGGCAATTAGCTGAAAGCTGGTTTCGCTCAGTTTGTTTTGGTTTGTTTGGACCAACTGTTTGCTCAAGCAGAAGGAGCCCGCCTTGAATGCTGAGACAGCCGCTAAGAGAGGTCAGGATGGTTCTCTGCAAGCTCGCCATCCCTGCCATAGGATGAAACCATTTACAGTGCTTCCTGCATCATGGTGTCTCTTGGCATCAGCTCTTCTGAGCTTGCCCCAGACGCACCCTTTATGGCCTCTGCTGAAGTTCTGAAGCCCAGGAACTGGGGCCCGGGTGGTTTCCTTTTGCTGACCAGCAGGCAACTGTGTCATGCCCGCATAACTGCAGAGCAGCCAGGACATGCTCTGGGAAGCAAAAATAATTGCCAAACCCAAAATATATGTAAAAACTATTTCCCCTTTGAGTCAAGAATATCATCATGGACAAAGCCGTGGTGCTGACTCAGCCTTCTGAATAATAAGCCTGAGCCTGACCATGCTTTTAAATGGAGCTAAGGGCTTAACCAGCGAATGGACTCGTTTATTGCTATATCTTCCACTCTGGCTTCGGCCCAAAGATTTCCGATGGCTTCAGCAGCTCCAGAGTCAGTATCTCTGATGTGTTTGCATGTGACCTCTGACCTAAGCTTCAGTGTTATTTTCAGCTGTTCCTTGACAGGGAATCCAACAGCTGCTGTTTAATACCACAGACAGCTTGTGACACACACTGAGTTTCTAGCAATAGGATTAATCTGTCGATCTTAGGCTCTGATTTAAGCCATCTATAATTTTCCTGCCCCAGGCGTGGGGGAGGGTTGGAAATAAAACCAAATCTTAAGTACAATGTTATTCTTTTTAAAAGAAGAGTAGCAAAATATACACAATGTTAACCTTTAATCAAAAATACAAGTCATGCCCCTGCTACAATTAAAAGTAATTGGAAAATGTATTACTTCCTAGTAGTCATGATATCTGAACTTGAAAATACTGTTCAGTGGAGCTGATAGTTGCAAAGAAATCCTGACATGCTGGATATCTATTGATAAATGCTCACTGAAATATTTTTAAAAGTCCCTAAGAAATCTGAGGCTCTGAGAAAAGTGTGGCCATTTCACATAAACTTCATTTGACAAGAGGCAGTTTTAGAAAAGCAGATTAATTCAAAATGTATTTCAAACAATTTTGTGCTTAGTCCCAGGATAAATACCAGAACTTTTATTAAAGTACATCTTTTGGAGTTTGCTTTGCATGAAGAAGACTTAAAATAATCTTGAAAAGATTGACACCCGGGTTAATGACTGGCTGGTTTCAAAGTTCACCATCACTGTATAGATTCAATGGCTAAAGTATCTTGGGTTGTCAGGATGTAATTCTTTTTCCATTTGCTATCAAACATCAGCTGATAGGCAGAGAGCTAGAAGCTGCCCTCTGCGTTTAAGATAATGGCCAAAATAACAGGCGCTCAGTATTACCATACTAGGGGTGTGGCGATTCTCTCCCGTTCTTTCCTCTCTCTCTCATGATAAACTCAATGAGGTTGTCTATTTTTAACCTCCTGTTCTTTCCTTTTGGCAGAGTAATCAGTGCAAGCGGAGCTCTTTCCCTGAATGAATCCAAGTAACCCCAGTGGTTGCCTTCTGAAATGAGCGGCAGCCACACATCTGCGTAGAGGCTGTCCAGCGCGTAAACTCTGGTTCTAACGTACCATGTCCAGCCGAGAGAGTCCTGCTGTGGAGTTTTCTACAACGACAGTCAGTTCAGTAGCTGTGCAGGCTGGGGACTCCAAAATCGTTATAGCTGTCATAAAGGTAAGCAGACAACTTCCTTTTATTCCTGTGTGGCTGTAGGCTTCTTGCTATGTGCTGAAAATCCTAAAAAACATTCCACACAATCAGCAGTACACAGCATATAGAAAATAACCCAGCAAGTACATCTTAATGCTTCTTTAAATTGGCAACGGAGAGGACCCTCTGCTAAGTTGCAACCAGTTGCTAGAGTTTCTCTTTCAGTTAGCCATAAAACATCTACAGCAGCTTGATTTTTCAGAAAAGCAATAACAAACCCTACCGTATACTTTCAGTTTGGTTTTTAAAGACAAAACGTTTGTGACCACAGGTTCGTGATTGCTAGGCTTAAGGGTCCAGTGGACCTGTGAAATGTCTGTGAGTTTTGAGAGTGGATGTGATAAAGGAGGGAAGAGATAAGGGGCGGCATGGTTTTCAGCATGATGGAGCACAGGGAACTCCTAACAAGAGACAGTGACGCTTGCCCTCTGCAGCTCTGGTTTTGACATGGTGAAGGCACTAGTAAATCCTTTTCACTCCGGTGAGAGAATGAAGACCCCACCAGGGAAGATGCAGAGGGCATGTGTCTGACTTGCCCTTAACCACAGGAAATGGAAGCCACTTGGGACTTACGGGATTCTGTATGTTTTATGTCAAGCACTTTGCCCATTTGCAAAGATGAGCACACATCTTTAGGTTGAAGAATGTATGCATGATTTTATTCCCTATGAATCTGTCCTAGGAAAATTCCTGAAGCCTTTTGCTTGGATTTAGACAACTCACCACCTCAAGAATTCAGGTTTTAATGTTACTTTCAAGACCCCGCCAGGCTTAACCAAATGAATTTTCTGGCCTTTTGTGAGAATCATGGGCAATAAAGCCTGTTTAATTGCACTTAATTGCTGCAAATTTTATGTTACTGTGAAAATTCGAAACAGGAAAGCAGTACTTGACATTGAACAAAATGATTCAGTCTAGAAGCACTGGAAGGATGGAATGCAGTGTTCCTACCAAGGCTGCTTGCCCAGGGCTCTCGAGACTTGGTCTCACAATAACAGGGCCTCTGCTAAGTCCCTTGACCTCTATTCTTTTCAGGCAATGGACGGACGTGGAAAAAAATGAGAAGCAAAAGCAGCAAAATTGATAACTTGCATGTCATTTTCTGATACTCTGGGTAACTGCAATTATCAGCAGTGAGGGAAAAAGAGGAAAAATGACTGTGTTGTTTTTGTTAATTCACTTTTCTTTCCCTCAAATATTTAACATTTATTTGAGTAGGATGAGGAAGAATGCATATAGAATAAATGATAAAAGAATCAGGGCTAAATTGACAGTGAGAAAAAAGGAAAAAACCTCTAAAATTAGACTGGAAACTCTTAACTAAAACTCTTTTTAAGAAAGTACCCTCCATCCTGCTCCCTCAGCTCCCTAAGTTCACTGCTGTGCTGTTTGAAATAAACTCCAAGCTGTTCAAAATGGAAAGCGCGTCTTAATAGAAGTGCTTGTGTCTGATTTATGTGGCCTTCTCGTTTCTAAGCAGTCTCAGGGTACTAGTGATCTAGAATAGACATGGACTTCCTCATTTCTCCTCAGCAATTCACTTAGCCAAGTGCATGTGCCCGCTAGTGCTTCCTCTTGCTGAATCGATATTGCTTCTTAAAAAAACAATTCCTTAGGAAATGCAATGATGGATTGTATCTAGCGGCAGGACTCTGAAAGGGTCCTTCATGTGGAAAAGAGGTTGATTGCATTCAAATGGCAGTTGTCACCTATCCAACTTCACTGATGTTTTTGTACATACTTTATTGAATATTCAACGATAAAATTTGAAAAATATGATGTTTTAACTTTGAAATAAACTGAGAATCACTTGCTTCCTCTGCTATTTATTCTTTCTGATCGATTCAGCAGGGTTAAAGACACTAATCAACATAAATTACATTTATGAAACATTTTGCCTTTGGTGAAGTTCACACTTTACTTACTCAAATCACTGTTTTTTCCTAGAATTTGTTTTTTTGAGCAAGAGAATATAAAATTGTGTGAATTGTTCTATAATTTTTTACTGTTCAATAATACATGCTGCTGCTACTGCTGCTAAGTCACTTCAGTCATGTCCGACTCTGTGTGACCCCATAGACAGCAGCCCACCAGGCTACCCCATCCCTGGGATTCTCCAGGCAAGAACACTGGAGTGGGTTGCCATTTCCTTCTCCAACTCATGAAAGTGAAAAGTCAAAGTGAAGTCGCTCAGTCATGTCCGACGTTTTGCGACCTCATGGACTGCAGCCCACCAGGCTCCTCCGTGCATGGGATTTTCCAGGCAAGAGTACTGCAGTGGGGTGCCATCGCCTTCTCCGTCAATAATACATAACCTATTGNAAGTGAAGTCGCTCAGTCATGTCCGACGTTTTGCGACCTCATGGACTGCAGCCCACCAGGCTCCTCCGTGCATGGGATTTTCCAGGCAAGAGTACTGCAGTGGGGTGCCATCGCCTTCTCCGTCAATAATACATAACCTATTGTAAATGTTCCTCATTTGGGAATTTTTAATTTAAATCTAATATGCTAAGAGAAAAGAATTTATCCTATGAATGAAAGAAAGAAAAGCCAGGGCATGGATTTATGTTAGAACTGTTCTGTTCTAATTTAAGTAGGACATGTCTCTATAGAAAGGTTAAACTCTTCACAATGTAACTGGAAGCTTTGAAAAAAAAAAAAAGAGAAGGAGAAGGGTGAAAGGGAAGGAGTAAGGGGAACTAAAAGTGCATTTTATTCATTTTTATTTTTAGTGTGGCAAATGGGTACAACTTCAGTTGGCTGAATCACAGCCCAATCTTCTAGAAATTGGAAGCAATCAAGATGAAACCAAAAAACTTCTTCATGATCATGAACTTCTTTTGGCCAAACTCAAGGTAAGATATTAAGATATGAAGCAGATACAAAATTAAGAAGAAATTAAAAGCTATTTCTTACACTTCCCCTTAATTCTCCCTTATGTCACTGACCTATGGCTATTTTAACTTCATGCCAGATAGATAATGGAAAAACACTATAGTTGAGCAAACACCAACATTGGAGAAGAGTAGCAAGATTTTGTTTTAAACTATCCCTAATGTGATAGAAAATATGTAGTGATAATATTTTCACTGTGGATAAATAAGTACTTTCTTTTTTCCTGGCTGCCTCCATGAAAAAAAATTCCATCATTTCCATTTCATGCAATGTACTGTCAAGCCACAACAACAGATCCAAACTTCTATTGTTAATGATACCTGCCGGCAAAAATAATATAGAGGGTTTTTCCCTCTTGAACTATTGAAAAGATCTGATTTTATATTTATTATTAAAAGTTCTTGAAACCAAAGAATAGTTTTAATGAAGAGTTATTATTGCATATATGTTGTGACTATTTAGTTAAGAATCTAAAAACAATATTGGTTTGAGATTGCCAGATAAGATATCTAATCGGAGACAGGAATATGGTTTCTGGGGTCCAGCACAGAGTGAAAAGCAGGAAGAAGCTTTTTCTTGGCCTGTCACAGTGTTTTTAAAATCTATTATTTAATGTCTGGCTCCTTCGGGCAGGGGAATACATTGGGGTCAGTGCAGCCCCTCACAGGCACTGGGCCTCAGCCCCAGCTCAGTGTACAGGGTGTGGACTTCTCCAACCTTTCTGAGCTGTGCCCTGACACCTGCCAGGGCAGAGGTCAGAGGTCATTGAGCAGGGGCAGGGGAGCAGACAGGATAACAAAGAGTTTCTCTCCCCGGAGGGTTGGAGCACAGGGTGAGTGAGGCTCCCAGCCCTCAGCACTTCCTCTGTTGACACTGAACTTTACTTGCAGAACATACAGTCAAAGATAAAATTGTTAAGAACTTCAAGACAGTAATAGGTAAAACGTTAAACCCCAAGTAGTTTCTCCCTCTGAGAATGGAACCCTGTGCAGCAGTGAGCCCTGTGAGTAATAACCCTCGTAGGCAAATGAGTGTCATTACTAAAATCAAAGAGGCTGGATCCAAAAGTCAACAATGACTAGGTATTCTGTGTCATTAGCACCTTAATGTTACTTGCTTCTTTGAACATCTAGGCTGGAATTTACACTTGCTTTCTAGATTTAGAGGCGGAGCTGATAGGCTTCTGACAAGTACCAGCAGCAGTAGTAAAAGTAAAAGGATAAATCAGACTGAGAAGTTAAAGAAAGAATTAGTGCTGGAGCAGGAGGGTATTAGAGTCCAGAAATTATTCTCCTGTGTAGATAGCTCCTTGTCCTTCAAGGTAGAAATCCCTGGTGACCAAGAAGTCCTTCGAATATCTTAAAAAACACATGCTGATGTAAGCAGTCATTGAACCAGGGATCAAAAGACTAATTTTGCTTCCCTGGTGGCTCAGATGGTAAAGAATCTGCCTGTAATGCAGGAAACCTTGGTTTGATCCCTGGATTGGGAAGATCTCCTGGAGAAGGTAATGGCTACCCACTCCAGTATTCTTGCCTGGAGAATCCCATGGACAGTGGAGCCTGGTGGGCTACAGTCCCTGGGGTTGCACAGTCAAACATGACTGAGCGACTAAGCATGCACACACATGCCAATGGCTAGTTTAGCTTGGCAAACAATTCAAGGTTTTGCTGCTATAGAAAAAGCTCAATTTTGTGACTTGTGGAAATTCAACACTTCTCTACAATTCTTGCTCATCCATAGAGGTTTACTTTCTCAAGGTCTCCTGTGTCCCCAGACCCTTCATACATACCTGCCAACTGTTTCTGAAGTTAACCCAGAAATTGTGTCTTGCCCAGGCCCTGCCAGCAGTCCATGCCCAGCCAGCACTTTCAGATTCACTGATGGGCTGCGGGTGGTGGGGAAGATCATAGCAGTCTGAGTTTCTCGGGCTGCCTCTTTTCCCCCAGCCCTATTCCTGTCCAGACCTACAATTCCAGGGAGAATTCTTTCTTAAGCAGAGCAGTTCGTCTCTCCTTAACAACTGTGCTCAAATTTGCACGCCTGAATCTATGGAGGAGCACAGCTGGAAGAGGGTTTCTATTAATGGGATTCATGCGTAGAAGGTGCTTATGATTCTCAGTTGTAAAGTCTTATCCTTTAATGCCAGTTTTCTGGACCTTAGGCTTTTATCTGTAAAGATGATTGGGAAAGGATGAATCAAAGGTTCGTATCTATTGTGGATCTTGTCTTGATGTTCAGTGGAATAGTGGAACCATTCTTCCTTCCTCTCTACCTGTGGGTCTAAGAACATGAGGTCTTAAGTAGAAAGACCTTTTGACTTCCTGCAGATCTCTAGCCATGACCTCTTAGTGTTCATTTCCTGCACCCTCTCCTAACCCAACAAACCAGCCACTTACCCCCAAGAAATTTTCAGTAGTAGCATCATCTTGGTTGAAAAAAATCAAGGAGTCTGAAGTCTGTTTCATATTTGCTGACAGAAGACTTTTTTAAATAAGAGGAATGTGAATTCCATATTGTAAATGGCTGGAGTAACTTAATTTACCAGTTATTATGTTGTTAGGGTAGGTACAGTCTTAACCTGTAGCAGGAAATTGTTGTACTGAGTTATTTTTAATAAGAACTCTTTGAATGATAGGAACATTAGCAGTTTGATAAGCCAATAATATTTAATATTTAATGTTCACTCCAGTGTTTTCCCTATGCACAGGGCCCTGAGATTTGTTCCAATTATAAAGAAGAATGTACTGTTAGGAGTATTGGGAGGGTGTAGGAGTTCTGTGCTGAGTCCACTCTGCTTTGGACAAAGTAGTTAGTCTTTCTGGTCTCAGGTTCTTTATTTGAAAAGTTATGGTAGTAATTGATACCTTCAAACATCTACAAAGGAAATCTGCAGTGAGGGGGGGAGCGGTGAATGCAATGATTTACAGAAGTGCTTGCTGCCTTGAAAAGAAAAAGTAGTGTAATTATTTTGTTGATAATTAATATATCAGAGAAATCTGGGTATTTAATTTTATAGGGAAGGTATTTTCTGCCTTCCATTAAAATTATCTCAAATCCTAATAATTTAGACTAAAGGAAAAAATTCTGGTGACACAGAATTTGTTAGAGTGTTTCTAATGTTGGTAATGTCTATACCCCAGAGACTTTATTTTCCTTTCAACAGAGTACTAAACCGTTTCTATGGAGTGTCCAGATAGAAATATTTCCCTATTTTCAGTGGAGTAAAACATAAACGTGGAGAAAATGCTCATTCCCTAAAGGCGTCTAGATTCTCAAACCACACTCGCTTATTATTTTAATGAGAAAGAAGGAGTTCAGGAAAGGGAAGAGCGAAATGTAAGCAGGTAACAAAGATCTGTCTGTGGCCCCTGTCAGCAGCACATCCTCACGTGGCTCAAGGAGGAAAGCAGGGTCAGAAATGCTTTAGGAATGCTTCTGCAAACATTCTGCCCCTTATCATCCATCTTACTACTAACTACATTGCTATTGTGCAAAGGAATTGCAACTATGTTGTTGTTTAGTCGCTAAGTCATGTCTAACTCTTTGTGACCCATGGGCTGTAGCCCACTAGGCTCCTCTGTGCGATTTCCCAGGGAAGAATACTGGAGTGGGTTGCCATTTCTTTCTCCAGGGCATCTTCGACCCAGGGATCGAACCCACGTCTCCTGCATTGGCAAGTGGATTCTTTACCATCTGAGCCACCAGGAAAGCCCAGCTACAACTATAAGAGCCAAGAAAACCTCTGGACACTGGCTCCTGTACTTGTTTTTATTATATAATATTAGCATTCAGTGAAGAGTGACCCTTTAAAATATAAAACACTAAAAAGCTCACCTCTAACTTGACCCATAAATCTATTGACTTCCTTATTCCAATTTCATCTCTGACCCAGTGAATGTTTATTTTTGTCCTATTTTTCTTTACTTAGTTAAAAATGAATAGTCAAAATATATTAGTAATAGTAGTCCTACTAAAACTTATTTCTTAAATAAGGGATACTGTGATTTTTCTCCTGTAAACTGCTATAAAATATGTAAATTCATATTTAGTGTGAATGAATCATTTAAAAATTTTGTGGTAAATATATGAATTTGCAAGTTCAACCATTTTTTTCATTTTTTAAAAATTTATCACTCATCAAGGACCTTGGTTACTGCCCTGCTTATGAGGAATAGACCAATTTAGTCCCTTTTGGGCTTCCCTGGTGGCTCAGAGGTTAAAGCGTCTGCTTGCAATGCAGGAGACCTGGGTTCAATCCCTGGTCAGGAAGATCCCCTGGAAAAGGAAATGGCAACCCACTCAAGTATTCTTGCCTGGAGAATCCCATGGACAGAGGAGCCTGGTGGGCTATAGTCCACGGGGTCCAAAGAGTCAGACACGACTGAGTGACTTCACTTCAAGGACCTATGATGTATTTAGCATGGATGAAAAGAGAAAATGAAACATAAAGACATTAAAAAACTTAGAGTTTAGTAAAAGAAATAAAACAAGAACACTATTATAATTAGAAGAAAAAGCTAATAAGCACTATATGCATTTATTATTACTTTTTTATTGGGGTATAGTTGCTTTACAATATTGTATTGTTTTCTGCCATACAACAGAGTGAATCGGCTATAAGTATACATATATCCCTTCCCTCTGGACCTCCCTCCCACTGTCCCCATCCCCCATCCCACCAATCTAGGTCATCAGAAAATGCAGAGCTGAGATCCCTGTGCTATGCAACAGGTTCTCACTAGCTAGCTATTTTACTACATGGTACCGTATATATGTCAGTCCCAATCTCCCAATTCATCCCACCTCCCACTTCCTCCCCATCACGTCCACCCATTTGTTCCCTATGTCTGTGTCTCTTTTCCTGTCCTGCAAATGGGTTCATCTCGACCATTTTTCTAGATTCCACATATATGCATTAACACATGCTCTTTGTTTTTCTCTTTCTGACTGACTTCACTCTGTAAGACATCCATGTCCATCCATGTCTCCACAGATGACCCAATTTTGTTCTCTTTAATGGCTAATATTTATTGGGTATGTATACCACATCTTTATCCATTCATCTGTCAACTATATTTAAATGTGCAATTCAGTGGCATTAATTGTGTTCACAATGTTGTACATTACAGCTATCAACTTCCTACCTGAGTTTTCATTACCCCAAACAGAAACTCTGTACCTATTAGGCAAAGATTCCTACTCTCTTCCCTGGTTAATCTCTCTAATCTACTTTCTGCTCTTAAGAATTTGTCTATTTTAGGTATTTCATGTAAATAGAACCATATGTTTATCCCTTTGTGTCTGGCTTATTTCATTTACCATATAATGTTTTCAAGATTCATTCATGTTGTAGCAGGTATCAGAATTTCATTCCTTTTTATGAATGAATAATATTTAAATATATGGCTATGCCACATTTTATTTATTCATTCATCTGACCATGGACACTTGGGTTATTTACACTTTTCAGGTGCTGTAAATAATGCTACAGTGAACAGTGGTATACAAGTATCTGTTTGAATTCCTGCTTTCAATTCTTTTGGAGTGGAATTGCTTGGTCATTGGGCTTTTCTATGCTAACTCTTTGAGAAAACACCAAAATGTTTTTCACAGCGGCTGCACCATATTACATTCCCACCAGCAATGTACAATGTGTTCCGGCTTCTTCACATCATTGCTAAACTTGTTATTTTCTGTGTGTGAATCTGAGTGTGTTTAATTATAGTCATCCTATTTGATGAAGCAGTATCTAGGGTTGTTTTGATTTGTATTTCTCTAATGACTAATGATGTTAAACATCTTTTCATGTGCTTACTGGACAGTAGTATACCTTCTTTGGAGAAATGTCTTTGCCCACTTTTTAATTGGGGTGTTTGTTTTTTGTTATTGAGTTATAAAAATTCTTTGCATATCCTGGATATAAACTCCTATAAAATCCTTGTTATAGGATTTGCAGATATTTTCTCCCATTCTGTAGATTATCATTTCACTTTGTTCATGATGGTCTTTAACTATATATTTTAATAAATTAAGATTGTGTGACTTGAATTATATATATTTATATGTTGAAAAAAAATTTATAGCATGTGTGTTGTGAATGCGATAGAATGCTTTTGGACAGGGTTGGAAGAGGCCTAACATATTTTACAAGATCTCTGTCATAACAATAATTTACCCTAAATGTTTACTTCATATAGGAGACTTAAGGAGAAAGCAATGGCACCCCACTCGAGTACTCTTGCCTGGAAAATCCCATGGGTGGAGGAGCC
>SJYA01011969.1:0-12176 GCA_006410615.1 Neotragus moschatus
CACCAGATTCCCTGGAGCACAGAGTGCCTCACTCCATCCTGAAATCCCTCAGGGGTTGTTGAAGGTCAACAGCTACAGCAGCATGGGATTCAATCTTAGTAGAGGCAGATGGCAAATGCCTTGTTGTTCAGGCATTGGTGATGCTCTTGGTGAGTGCCAATTTGTAGTTGACAGAATGAATGAAGGCTCAAGCCTTTAATGAACAATTGGTGAGAATGTGTCAGGAGCCAAGAATAATAGTAAATCTAATTCTCTGCGTCTGAGCTAAAAAGTATTTTTTCTTTTTGCACTTAACTCTATATCTGCTTGATATTGTTGAAGAAAAGAAGGAGGGAGTAATCTTTTAAATTACTTGCTATCAAGTAATAATGACACTCTAGAAAAATTTCACATTTTTTATGTGGCTTCAAGTACCCTCTGATTGACTCCCAACCTTTTGCCTGAGCATTTCAATATCTCAAGTGTAAAAGAGCTGTGATAGTGGAAAGACACCAAAATGTCTTTGAGTTTGGATGGGAATTTTGCAAAATAATCTGTTTCTTTTTAAGAAGATTAGTCTGCCAACTTTACAAAGGATAGATTTATTTGGAGGAGAGTTGCAGTCAGTAAAACTAACTATGAGGCTATCATCATGATACAATTTTTCAAGTGAAGATGCCCTCAACTAAATTGCATAGTAATCAGCAGAAACTGACAAGAAAGAGAAGAAAAATCCAAGAGAGTTTTGAAGGATGAAATATTATTCTTAGAATTAAATAAAATGAAGTGAACAAGAATTCTAAGGTTTTAAGAATTCTGAGGTTTATACCAGAGGCATTTCTAGGTATACTAGGGAAATGAAAGTCACTCAGTAGTCTCTGACTCTTTGCTACCCCGTGGTTTATACAGTCCATGGAACTCTCGAGGCCAGAATAGTGGAGTAGGTAGCCTTTCCGTTCTCCAAGGTGTCTTCCCAAGTCAGGGATCAAACCCAGGTCTCCCACATTGTGGGTGGAATCTTTACGAATTAAGCCACAAGGGAAGCACGCTCTCTCTCTTTCTCTCTCTCTCTCTCTCTCTCTCTCTATATATATATATGTATGTATGTATATATATGAGAGCGCTAAAGCTTATACAATTCTTGGGGTTTTTAACAAAGAAAAATATAGAATTACAGTAGTATTCACTTCTTCAAAAGTGAATACTTATTTAAAAGGAACCAGTGCAAGGGAGGATTTCAGAAGCTTAAGTTTCTTTCATTAATTTCATGGTAAATGTCTCTGAATGTTTTTATTTTTATTCTTTTATTTATTTTGGCTGCACGGAGTCCTTGTTGCTGCATGCAGGCTTTCTCTAGTTGAGGTGAGGGAGCATGACTCAGTTTCACTGGGGTGTGTGGGCTTCTTATCACAGTGGCTTCTCTTGATACAGAGCTTGGGCTCTGGGCACACTGCCTCAGTACTTGTGCACTGGTTTACTTGCCCCATGGCATGTGGGATCTTCCCAGACCATGGCTCAAACATGGGTCCCCTGCATTGGCAACTGGGTTCCTAACCACTGAACCATAAGGGAAATCCAGTCTCAGAATTTTAACCTTTATTTTGACAAGCATGACATAGAGTGTCTGGGTAGCCTTTTAAGAGGAAAATACAAAAAAATCAGTTTTGACAATAAACTTCTATAATCCTAAGAATTAGAAGGGGCCTTTGAAAATGCTTGAATACCTAAACTAATCCACATTCCTTTCTGATATGTGAGTCTGGACCGTCTTAATAGAAGACTAAAATATGAGATGACTTTTCTTTTTACAAATACACATTGTTACACTTACTCAGTATTCCTGTAATAGACTGTTGGCCAATAATTCACTCGCAGTCACCTCTTAGACTCATACCCACCTTAGTAATTCACTTTGCTGCCAAAAAGTCATGGGTTTTATTCACGGAGAAACATAAATACCATAAACAATCTTATTAATGTTCATAACTTCTTTTCTCTGAGTCCAGGTCATTTTTAGGATCTCATCGACCTATTCATTTAGTATAGGGCATATTACTAGATACACAAAAATATTTGCCAAAGAGATAAAATACATATTCTACACACAAAAGCATTCCACCAAAGCACAGGGAAATTTTAATTTTCCATTCTTGTGGTGTAGGTCATTTGTCCTTTCCCAGATAGAGGGAAATTGTTCTATACGGGACAAAGTAAAACTTTTTCATTCATTTCAATATGATTCTCATACATTTTTCTGTCTCAGGGTTCTCTCTTGAATCTCATGCAAATAATTCATTCCATACTGTTTTCAACATAGAGGCCAGTTGGCTATTTCACATAAAACTTCCTAAATGAATGTACCATAGTGATTTTACTTTTATCTAGGTCTGATCTTCAACTTTGAAAGTTCAGAAATTTCATTATATGGATTTGTATGAAGTTGATCAGATTTCCATGAAACTAGGTTGAAAGAAAGTGACTTTATCCCTGGCATTTAGATTAATGTCACATTGTAGGGACTTCCCTGGTGGTCCAGTAGCGAAGACTCCATGCTCCCAACACGGGGGGCCCAGATTCAATCCCTGGTCAGGGAACTATATCCCACATGTTTGCAGCTAAGAGTTCAAATGCTACAACTAAAAGATCCTGCATGCTGCAACAAGATCGAAGATCCGGTGTGCTGCAGCTGAGACCTGTTACAGCCATGAGTAAATAAATAAATATAGTTTTTCAAAAATACTACATTGAATGTTCTCAGTAACTGTTTTCATTAATGACAAAGTAAGAGGCAATACAATGAAAGTTTGTTAGAATTATTTCCAGATAATTTAGTACAGGTATACCATAAGGCTTATAAAAAGCTAGAGAAATAAGTAGGACTTTCAACTGCAGGTGAAACATAGTCCAAATTTTTATTCAGAAGACAGCAGAAGCTTTGAAGATTTTAGAGCAAAAAAAAAAAAAGTAATGTGATCACACTGGTGCCTTAGGAAAAAGAATTTGGCAACACAATTCAGAATGGAAGGCAGATTACTTTGAAGACCATACTGACATCTAGACAAACAAAAAAGAGCCAGAACTAGAGTGTCAGTGAAAAGAATGATAACTACTGGAAACCAGGAAGGTTATTCATGGGACTAACTTAGCATGGCTTAGGGAATAGAGAAAGGAGAAATGGCAAAAATTATTTTGGTGTTTCTAGTGTGGTGGATGGGAAAATATATCCATAAAAATCTTGTTTTATAAATTCAGCTTGGTCCTGTATGCTCTTTGCAATCTTTTTAATCTCATTTGCTACACTCTTATTCCATTCCCTTTGTAGAATCTTTCTCACATCTTTCATCACATTGTAGTTCATCTCATTTTTATTCAATAAGTTCACCTATTCTCAGAAACTTAAAGGAGTTTGTGGTGGATTTCATGTCTTCTCTGTGTTTCATCTGGGATGTTTTCTAGTGCATTAAATTCACTAATCAGTCTTCTATAATACCTGATATACTGTCACTTTTAATACTCCGTGTTTCATTTCTATGAGTTTGATTTGTGATCTTTTTTCTATATCTTCCATGTCTCTGTTTAGCATATTCAGTCTTTCCTAGCTTCTTGCAATTCAGATATAACACTGTTTTATACGTTTTTAACTACCTCCCTAGATCCAAGAATCTTAACTAATGCCAAATAGGATAAGTTAAAGAAAAAGGCACATCAAGGCACATTACAGTTGCATTGCTTTAAAGCACTGATAAAAGAGAAAATTGAAAAGCAATAAGAGGAACAAAAATACACATATTATACACAAAGAAACAAAAATAAAATGGCAGCAACTTTCTCATTAGAACCTAAGCAAGTCAGATGATAGAATATTTTTAATATGCTGAAAATAACTGATTCTTCCTGTAACAAAAATAGTCTTCAAAATTAAGGTAAGATAAAAATATTTTCAGACAAATCTAAGATAAATGGGCACTAACATATTGTACTACAGTAAAAGAAGTATTACTCCAGGCTGAAGGAAAATTATACAAGATTAAAAGCTGGATTTATACAGAGGAATGAAGGTGCCAGAAATAATAAACCCAGTAAATATACTGATTTTCATAAAGCAGTGACAGATTTTCTCTTCTTGGGCTCCAAAATCACTGCAGATGGTGACTGTAGCCATGAAATCAGAAGGTACTTACTCTACTACAAAAAAGGTAGTGGATGTGATGGAATTCCAGTTGAGCTATTTAAAATCCTAAAAGATGGTGCTGTGAACGTGCTGCACTGAATATGCCCAGCAAATCTGGAAAACTCAGCAGTGGCCACAGGACTGGAAAAGGTCAGTTTTCATTCCAGTTCCAAAGAAAAGCAATGTCAAAGAATGCTCAAACTACTGCACAGTTGCACTCATCTCACATGCTAGCAAAGTAATGCTCCAAATTCTCCAAGCCAGGCTTTGACAGTACGTGAACTGTGAACTTTCAGATGTTCAAGCTAGATTTAGAAGAGGCAGAGGATCAAATTGCCAACATCTGCTGGATCATCAAAAAAGCAAGAGTTCCAGAAAAACATCTATTTTTGCTTTATTGACTATGCTGAAGCCTTTGACTGTGTGGATCACAACAAACTGGAAAATTCTTCAGGAGATGGGAATACCAGACCACCTGAACAGCCACCTGAGAAATCTGTATGCAGGTCAGGAAGCAACAGTTAGAACTGGACAAGGAACAACAGACTGGTTCCAAATAGGAAAAGGAGTATGTCAAGGCTGTATATTGTCACCCTGCTTATTTAACTTATATGCAGAGTACATCATGAGAAATGCCAGGAATCAAGACTGCCAGGAGAAATATCAGTAACCTCAGGTATGCAGATGACACCACCCTTATGGCATCATAAGTGAAGAGGAACTAAAAAGCCACTTGATGAAAGTGAAAGCAGAGAGTGAAAAAGTTGGCTTAAAACTCGACATTCATAAAACTAAGATCATGGCATCTGGTCCCATCATTTCATGGCAAATAAATAGGGAAACAATGGAAATAGGGATAGACTTCATTTTGGGGGCTCCAGAATCTCTGCAGATGGTGACTGCAGCCATGAAATTAAAAGATGCTTGCTCCTTGGAAGAAAAGTTATGACCAACCCAGACAGACTATTAAAAGGCAGAGGCATTACTTTGCCAACAAAGGTCTGTCTAGTCAAAGCTATGGTTTTTCCAGTATATGGATGTGAGAGTTGGACTATAAAGAAAGCTGAGTGCTGAACAATTGATGCTTTTGAGCTGTGGTGTTGGAGGAGACTCTTGAGAGTCCCTTGGAGTGCAAGGAGATCCAACCCTCCATCCTAAAGGAAATCAGTTCTGAATATTCAATGAAAGGACTGATACTGAAGCTGAAACTGCAGCACTTTGGCCACCTGATGCGAAGACCTGACTCGTTTGAAAAGACCCTGATGCTGGGAAAGATTGAAGGTAGAAGGAGAAGGCAACGGCAGGGGATGAGATGGTTGGATGGCATCACTGACTCAGTGGCCATGAGTTTGAGTAAACTCTGGGAGTTGATGTTGGACAGAGAAGCCTGGCATGCTGCAGTTCATGGGGTCATAAAGAGTCGGACACAAATGAGCAACTGAACTGAACTGCTTCTTGGCAGGAAAGGTGTGACACACCTAGATAGTGTATTAAAAAGCAGAGATATCACTTTGCTGACAGAGGTCTGCATAGTGAAAGCTATGGTCTTTCCAGTAGTCATGTATAAATATGAGAGTTGGACCATAAAGAAGGCTGAGCACCAAAGAATTGATGCTTTCAAACTGTAGTGCTGGAGAAGACTTTTGAGAGTCCCTTGGAAGTTAAGAAGAGCAAACCATTCAATCCTAAACAAAATCAACCCTGAATATTCATTGGAAGGACTGATGCTGAAACTCCAATACTTTGGCCACATTATGCAAACAGCCGACTCATTGGAAAAGACCTTGATGCTGAAAAGACTGAAGGCAAAAGAAGACTGTGACAGAGGATGAGATGATTGGATAGCATCACTGACTCACTGGACATGAACTTGGGCAAACTCTGGGTGATAGTGAGGGACAAGGAAGGCCTGTGTGTCCATGGGGTCACAAACAGTGGTACATGACTTAGCAACTGAACAACAATAGTAACCTGAAGTTAATAACTTGTATAAAAGTGAAATGTATGACAAGAACAGCAACAAAGGATATATGGGAGAAATGTAAGTATACTCTTGTATGATTTTAACATTTTATCATATAGTATAATAGTATTGAGGCTTCCCTCATAGTTCAGTTGGTAAAGAATCTGCCTGCAATGCAGGAGACCCGTGTTCGATTCCTGGGTTGGGAAGATCCCCTGGAGAAGGAAATGGCAATCCACTCTAGTATTCTTGCCTGGACAATCCCATGGACAGAGGAGCCTGGTGGGCTACAGTCCATGGGGTCGCAAGAGTCAGACACGACTTAGCTACTAAACCACCACCACCACCATAATAGTATTTGAAGATAGAGTATAAGTTAAAGATGCAGTTGTAAACTCCAGATCAACCACTAAAAAACTAATATAAAAATACAGCTAATATGCCAGAATGGAAATTAAATAGAATTTAAAAATTAATTAAAAAAAGGAAAAGACAAAAAAAGGAGACAGTGAACACATCAGAAAAATACAAAATAGTAAAATGTTAGATTTAAACCTTACCATATGGAAAATTACACTAAATATAAATGGTCTAAGCATCAAAATGGAAAGGCAGAGATTTTCATACTGGCTTAAAAAAGAACCAATGAAATATATTAACACAAATATATATATGGAAGAATAATATATTATTAAATTCATATTAAAAATATGCAAACATTACTCTTAAGAAAGGTGAACTTTATTAATATGAGACAAAATGAACTTTAGGACAAGTTTATTAGCAGGGATAAAGAAGACATTTCATAATAACAGAAAGATCATTTTAACATAAAGGCATAGCAGTCTTTGATGTTTATGCACTTGTTGGAGCTTCAAAATACATGAAATAAAAGCTGATGGTCTAGAAAAGAAAAATAGATAAGTCTACAATTATAGTTTGCTACAAGTAGCTAGAAAATCAATAAGACTATAAAAGACTTGAAAGCATTATTAGCAAAATAGGTTTGAGATCCAAAATCAAAAAACATGAAAACATACAAACCCCAGAAGAAACCGAGATGAATTTCTTTTGAACTAGAGAGGAGAAATCTGTTCTTAACTATTAAGCCAAATCAGAAGAAATGATAGTTAAAAGAGTGATACATTTAAGTACTTAAGGATTTTAAAAAAATTGTGCTACAGACATAGCAAAAGACAAATGAAAACTAAAAGAAAATAATTGCCGCTATACCACAGACAAAGGGTTGATTTGAATAAAAAACTGAGAAAACAAGAGCCAAACCATGACAGGAAAATGGACAAAAATCACAATACACAGTTCATAAAAAAAGATAATATCTTTTAAACAAATGAAAGGATAATCATGCTTACTCACAATAAGAGAAAGTGTAAAACAATATTGAATACCATTTCTCAAATCTCATCCATCAGAAATCTAAGAATTTGACAACACACTCTATTAGCATGGCTGTGAATTATCAAATACTGTCATATATTGCTAATGGAAATGCAAAATTGTACAACAGCATTGAAAGGAATTTGGCATTATGTGATAAAATTATTCAAATCAACTTTTAGGGAACCATTTTGAGTAAACAATGTGAGAAGGAAAGAAAAAAATCCCAATTTGTACCTAGAATATCTACTTTCATGATACTGGCCCTCTTACATATTCAGAATGTCATTTCTTCCTATTCAAGAACTGATAACACAATTTTTTCCCTCCTAGGCCTTTCTTAGAGCAATTATGTAAAATTCTGGAACCTATCAACATCCTTCTTTCTACTATGGCATTTTTACAACTAGTCTGGGAAAGGAATATCTGCTCAAGTTTGCTGCTGTGTCCCCAGAGGGTCATTTTTGAAAGATATTTTATTTTTCAAAAGACTTTCACCTTTATTGAGATATCATTGACAAATGAAATCATAAGATATTTAAAGTGTACATTGTAGTGATTTGATATATATGCACGTTTTGAATGATTCTCTCCATCTAGATAGTTAACATATCCGTCACCTCACATATTTTTTGTGTGCATGTGTGTGTTGAGAACATTTAAATTCTACTTTCAAAGCAAATTTTGATTATGCAATACAGCATCAAGTTAAAAAGCCCCAAAATGGAGCCAAGACTTAAGTATAAACAAAGAGAACAAAGATTGTAGCTCATCACCCCATTTATGAAAGAGTTAAATTGCAGCTCACTGACGTTGCCCGCCATCTGTACACTCTTTGAAGGGGATTCAGAATGGGTTGAGAGAAATAGCATAAAACATTTTCTGCTTTGGGCCTGTAGATAATAAGATCCATATTTAAGGAAGAATTTTAATGACCCTCAATTCTTGAAACTTCCCATACACAGAAAAGCATCAAAATTATTAACTTGAGATATCTGTTCTTTGTAATTAGCAGTCATCTTTTACCCAAAATATGTTTGTCAACATGTATTTATTTTCCAGGCCCCCCAAATCGTGTATATATAATGGCACCTCCCCTATGTCTTTGGAGTAGTCCCCGCAGAATTACTGAGAGGCTATCTCCGGGGCAATAGTTCTCGGTAAAGTCCCCAAGTAAAAGTCAACTCACAACTTTTACGTTGAGTGTTCTTCTTTAATTTGAAACAGGCATACCTACCCCATTTTGTTGCACTTTATCTTATTGTGCCTTGACTTTGACAGTTGGTTTGTGGAAACCTTGTGTCCCCAGTGGCTCAGATGGTGACGAATCTGCCTGCATACAAAAATCCCAGGTTTGATCCCTGGGTAAGGAAGATTCCCCGGAAAAGGGAATGGCTACCCACTCCAGTATTCTTGCCTGAAGAATTCCGTAGACAGAGGAGCCTGGTGGGTTATAGTCCATTGGGTTGCAAAGAGTTGGACATGACTGAATGAATAACACAGATACATTTTTTTTTAGACATAATGTTATTGCACGCTTAACAGACTATATGCTTAGTCGCTCAGTCATGTCTGACTCTTTGTGACTCCATAGACTGTAGCCACCAGGCTCCTCTGCTCATAGGGATTCTCCAGGTAAGAATACTGGAGTGGGTTGCCATGCCCTCCTCCAGGGGATCTTCCCAACTCTGGGATCGAACCCAGGTCTCCCTCACTGCAGGCAGATTCTTTACCATCTGAGCCACTAGGGAAGCCCTTAATAGACTATGGTATAGTATAAACCTAACTTTTATGTACACTGGATAAACAAAGTTTCATATGACTCACTTTATTGCAATATTTGCTTTACTGTGGTGGTCTGGAACTGAGCACACAGTATCTCTGAGGCATGTCTGTAATTGCAGTTTAAGCATTCCACAGAAATGTGACCTTTAAAACAGTTGGTCTGATATTACAGGATAAAGACTCCTGCTGTTTCCTCTCCCACCCACCCAAAAAGGTGGCCTGGACAGAGACAATCTTTTCTGTTCTTTTGCTAATACCTTCTTGCCCCACTCTCCTGCTGCTTATAACCCTCCAAGGCTGCCTGCTGCCTTGTAACCCTCCATTTCATACAACTCCTCAAAGCACTCTTTTTGCTATATGGCTTCTTTTTTGTCTTCTTTTCTTGCACTGTATCCTTCAGAATAACCCTGTCCCACTGGGGAGAGATGATGTTCAAGAGGCTGGTGTTCAGTCGTATCTGACGCTTTGTGACCCTGTGGACTGTAGCCTGCCAGACTCTGTCCATGGAATTTTCCAGGCAAGAACACTGTAATGGGTTGCCATTTCCTTCTCCAGGGCACCTTCCTAATCCAGGGATCAAGCCTGCGTCTCTCGCGACTCCTGCTTGGCAGGCAGATTCTTTACCACTGCACCACCTGGAAAGCCCATTAGTTGCTAGATGAGATCCTATCCAATTCATGAATTGCCTTATATTAAATAAAACCAATTAGATTTTAAATTTTACTTGAAGTTTTTTTTTTTTTTTAAAAAAACAGTTATCAGCTATAGTCACCATGTTTTACGTTTGATCCTCAGACTTTATTAATCTTATAGCTAGAAGTTTGTATACTTTTACTAACCTCTCTCTGTTTTCCCCACCCTCAGGCCCTGGCAACAACTTGTCTTTACTCAGCTTCTCCGTATTTGTCTTTTTTTTATTTTAAAAGATTCCACATATAAGTGATACATGAGACATAGAGGGAGCAGATGGTATTGGAAAACACAGTGACATCTAACTCTTTGTGACCGTGTGGACTGTAGCCTGCCAGGCTCCTCTGTCCATGGGATTTCCCAGGCAAGAATACTGCAGGGGGTAGCCATTTCCTTCTCCAGAGGATCTTCCCAACCCAGAGATAAGTGATAACAATACAGTATTTGTCTTTTTCTGTCTGATAGATTTCACTTTGTACAATGTCCTCAAAGTCTGCCCATATTGTCACGAATAAAATGATTTCCTTATTTCTCACAACTGAGTAATAGTTCACTGTGTAGTCATGTATGGATGTGAGAGATAGACCAAATAGAAAGCTGAGCACCAAAGAATTGATGCTTTTGAACTGTGATGTTGGAGAAGACTCTTGAGAGTCCCTTGGACTGCAAGGAGATCCAACCAATCAATCCTAAAGGAAATCAGTCCTGAGTCTTCATTGGAAGGATTGATGCTGAAGCTTCAATATTTTGGCCACCTGATGCGAAGAACTGACTAATGGGAAAAGACCTTGATGCTGGGAAAGATTGAGGGCAGGAGGAGAAGGTGACAACAGAAGATGAGATGGTTGGGTGGCATCACTGACTTGATGTACGTGGGTTTGTGCNGTCTTCATTGGAAGGATTGATGCTGAAGCTTCAATATTTTGGCCACCTGATGCGAAGAACTGACTAATGGGAAAAGACCTTGATGCTGGGAAAGATTGAGGGCAGGAGGAGAAGGTGACAACAGAAGATGAGATGGTTGGGTGGCATCACTGACTTGATGTACGTGGGTTTGTGCAAGCTCCGGGAGTTGGCGATGGACAGGGAAGCTTGATGTGCTGCAGTGCATAGAGTTGGAGAGGACTGAGTGACTGAACTGAACTGTGTGTGTGTGTGTATATATGCCACATCATTTTCAAACTTATTTATTTAGGCTGCGCTGGGTCTTCCTTGCTGCCTGAGGGCTTGCTCTAGTTGGGGCGAGTTGGTGCTACTCTGTAAGTTGCTGTGCATGGGCATATCCCTGCAGTGGCTTCTCGCTGTGGAGCATGGGCTTTAGGTGCACAGGCTTCTGTAGTTATAGTCCGCAGGCTCTAGAGCTTGGGCTCAATAGTTGCGGCACACAGACTTAGCTGCTGTGTCTGGAATCTTCCCATTCCAAGGATCGAACCCATGTCCCCTGCACTGGCAGGCAGATTCTTACCGCTGGACTACCAGTAAAGTCCATGCTACATATTCTTTATTCATTCATCTATTTATGGACACTTAGGCTGTTTCTATATTTGGACTATTATGAATAGTGCTGGAATGACATATAAGTCAACAGGTCTATCTTTGATATCGTATTTTAATTTCATTTGGATATATATCCAGAGGTAGGATGGGTAGGTCATATGGTAGTTCTAGTTTTATTGTTTGAGCAACCTCCATATTACTGGCTGCACAACTTTGCAGTCCCACCTACAGTGCACAGATGTTCTCATTTCTCTGCATCCTCACCACCACTTGTTGGTTTGATAACGATTTTACCAAGTGTAAAGTGATATTTCATTGTGGTTTCGATTTGCATTTCCCTGATGAATACTGATACTGAACACCTTTTTATATACTTGCCTTTTTTGTGTCTCTAGAAAATTATCTATTCAGTTCTTCTGTATACTTTTTAATTAGATCGTTTGATAGTTTTTTGTTGAATTGTGTGTTCTTTATATATTTTGAATATTCAGTTCAGTTCAGTTCAGTCGTGTCCGACTCTTTGCGACCCCATGAATCGCAGCATGCCAGTCCTCCCTGTCTAACACCAACTCTCGGAGTTCACTCAGATTCACGCCCATCGAGTCAGTGATGCCATCCAGCCAACTCGTCCTCTGTCATCCCCTTCTCCTCCTGCCCCTAATCCCTCCCAGCATCAGAGTCTTTTCCAATGAG
>SJYA01011970.1:0-12167 GCA_006410615.1 Neotragus moschatus
CCGGCTGCTTCTGAGTCCTTGCTGCTGCTTACATGTCATGGGTCTTTATCCATCTTTATCTCATCTTTATCCTGCCATGTCTGTGTTCCCAGGCCCCTCCCAAACTGCCAAACACTGTAGAGACTTTCTGTTTCTGTTTGGACCATGATGCGATGTTTCCATAAATCGTCGGGCACTGTGACCCTGTATGACAGCAGCAAGCAGGTGAACAGCACTTCATGCCTACGCTGCCGGTCCTCTGGAGTCTGGGCCACACAGAACCCCTGGTGCTGGGCGTTCGCCCTGCTCTCACCCGGGTGCAATCACACCCCCACTCTAGGCGCACATGCNTTTCCATAAATCGTCGGGCACTGTGACCCTGTATGACAGCAGCAAGCAGGTGAACAGCACTTCATGCCTACGCTGCCGGTCCTCTGGAGTCTGGGCCACACAGAACCCCTGGTGCTGGGCGTTCGCCCTGCTCTCACCCGGGTGCAATCACACCCCCACTCTAGGCGCACATGCCAGGACAGGCATCTCTTGGAACCAGCAGCTAGCGTCACTGCTTCTCAAGTCTGTATCCCAAAGACGCCCTTGACTCCCTCAAACCCCTTTCCCGCGGGGCTGTGGGTAGAGTCGCGTTGAAAATGGCCTTTGCCACTTCGCTGAGCGGTCTCCATCGTTCCCAGATGCTTCCCCAGGTCTGTCTTTCCCTTTTAAGCTCCAGCTTTTATCCATGATGTCTCTTGCCCAGGAGATCACCCATCACCCCCCACCCCTCTGCTGCCTTCCCCCAGGTCTGCGCTGCTCAGGACGCCCACCCTCCATGGCCTAGGGTCCCCGCTCGAGTCCACACGTCTCCCCCCAAGGGGCGGAGGGTGCCATGAGGCTGGGGACCGCTCTCCTCACATCATTTCCCTGAGAATCAGTTGCCCCATGCCCTCATGCATGCCAGATGTGCCACAGAGGAGGAATACTGAACTGGGATCCAGAGAAAGACCAGGACAAGAAAGGGTCTCTCTCACACTTGGAGCAAATGCCTGAAGATCATTCACCCTCTCCTCTGTGAGCCCAGTGGAGAGAGTGTATGCTCTATCACCCTGCACAGCAGGTGGCTATTAACTTTGCCGTAGGCTTTCTTAGCAAACAAAGATGCCCTGGAGAAGGGCAAGGCTACCCACTCCAGTATTCTGGCCTGGAGAATTCCATGGACTGCATAGTCCATGGGGTCGCAAAGAGTCGGACACGACTGAGTGACTTTCACTCACTCTTCTTGACAAGCACACGGGGTACCACCTGCTCGCAAGGCCCTTAGGAGTCAGGTGGGCAAGGAGCAGCGCGAGTAAACATTCAGTTACAGAATTTCTCTGATGTCTGAGAAAGTAAAAGAATTGTTAGGCTGTGTTTGTTTGAAAACTTTGGAAAAACACTTAGGGGGTATTTCTAATTTTCAAAAGAATTGCTTAAAAAAAAAAAAAAGGCTTAGCGTTCTTCAGAGGGAAAGACTGAAAAATATATCCTATGTCGCTATCCAAAGAAAATAAATTCTTGTCTGATGGCATTTCCTCGTATTTACATTGAGAAAAGTGGAAAAGTTTAACTCCTAGCCATTTGTCATTTCTTTCACATGTTAATGTCAAAATATACAATTGTTTCTCCCATTAGGGGTAAAAACAGCTTAACGGGTACACTGGGGTGTGTTAATGAACAAAACGATAAATTAAAGTGTTTAGCACAGAGTTATGAAATGTCAACATGGTATTAATTTTATAGCTTAAATGCATTTATTCAAATATAATTTACATACTATAAAATACACCAATGTGAAGCATATGATTTAACGGTGTTAGTACATTCAGAGTTGTTCCACCATCTCCCATGAGCTAATTTTAGAACATTTCATCACCCCTAAAGGAACCCTGTACCCATCAGCAGCCACTCTCCACTCTCCCCATTCCCAGCCCTAGGCAAACACAAATCTGTTTTGTGTCATTATAGATTTGCTTACTCTTGACATTTTACATAAAGGAAATCATGATATATGATATATGAGTCCTTTTGTGAACAGCTTCTTTCACTAATGTTTTCAAGGTTTCCCGACATTGTAGCATATATCTTTCCTGTTCATGGCTGAATAATATTCACGTTTTATTTTTCCATTCGCAAGCTGATGAACACCTGGGTTGCTTTCACTTTCCGGGTCTTATGAATAATGCTGCTATGAACATCCAGAATTCTGTGTGGCTGTAGATGTCATTTCTCTTGGATAAATACCTAGAAGTGGAGTTGCTGGGTTGTAAGGGAATTCTATATTTAATATTTTGAGGAAATGCCAAAATATTTTGCAAAGTGATTGCACAATTCTACGATCCCAACAGCACTGTATCAGAATCCCAGCTTCTCCACGGATTTGTTGTACTTGCTACTGTCTTTTTTTACTAGAGTCACCCAAGAGAATATGAAGTGACACCTCCTTATGGTTTTGCTTTGTTTTCCTGATGGCTAATTATGTTGATCTTTTTATGCACTTATTGACCACTGTGTTTCTTCTTTGAAGAAATGTCTATTCAAATCCTTTGTCCATTTTCAAACGAAACTGTCTCTTTGTCATTGAGTTATGAGAACTCTTTATGTATGTTGATCTTTTATGCACTTATTGACCACTGTGTGTCTTCTTTGAAGAAATGTCTGTCCAAATCTTTTGTCCATTTTCAAACAAAATTGTCTGTCACTGAGTTATGAGAACTCTTTATGTATTCCAGATTCTTTACCATCTGAGCCACCAGGAAAGCTGCTTATCAAACACAATTTCCAAATATTTCCCCTGTTCTATTACTTGCCTTTAAATTTCTAAACAACATAGTATTTTAAATACAGGAAAAAGTAAGACAAAAACAGCTCAAATTAACTAGACCTGTCTGTAATTTCTGTTTGGCTCACTTGCTGTTTCAAAAATGCTTTCTGTCTGTTGGCTTTCAGTTCTAATATGAAAGTTATGAAGAGGAAGGTTTTTGTAAGGAAACAAAAATGTAAATGAAAGGACTAATTTGTGTGCTCTCCCTGAGTTTTTATTGAGGTTTTCCTTGGCTACTTCGTTATTTCCCGTTGTGAAATGCAGCCAAGTTCCTATTACAATTGTTTTTAAGGAAATATTTTTGTAGTTTGAGAAGAAATTAAATAATGCATTATGTGTTTACTATGGAAACAGTGTGGAAGTTTCAAATTTGTAGGATTTCAGGCTGTTGGTATAAATCAGGAAAGGGCTGCAATGGAGAGAAAGTGAGAGCAGAAGGGACCAAAAGAACACAGGCCAGAGTCCAGGGGAGGGGACCGGGGCCTCCCACAGGGGAACCTGAAGACCACGTTCTTTGGGGGGTGACCACCCACAGAAGCCAGCCAGCAGCCTTGAGGATGGAATCCTCTGAGGCACAGCACGTGCGTGTGAGTGTGCGTGTGTGTGTGGACACATGCATGGGCAGTCAAGGAGAGACAGAGACAGAAGAAGGGGGAAAGGAGAGGGCCCCAGGAGGGGAAGGCATTACTTCCCATTGAAAATTTTTTTTTAGTCCTTAAACGTTTTNAAAAAAAAAAAGGCTTAGCGTTCTTCAGAGGGAAAGACTGAAAAATATATCCTATGTCGCTATCCAAAGAAAATAAATTCTTGTCTGATGGCATTTCCTCGTATTTACATTGAGAAAAGTGGAAAAGTTTAACTCCTAGCCATTTGTCATTTCTTTCACATGTTAATGTCAAAATATACAATTGTTTCTCCCATTAGGGGTAAAAACAGCTTAACGGGTACACTGGGGTGTGTTAATGAACAAAACGATAAATTAAAGTGTTTAGCACAGAGTTATGAAATGTCAACATGGTATTAATTTTATAGCTTAAATGCATTTATTCAAATATAATTTACATACTATAAAATACACCAATGTGAAGCATATGATTTAACGGTGTTAGTACATTCAGAGTTGTTCCACCATCTCCCATGAGCTAATTTTAGAACATTTCATCACCCCTAAAGGAACCCTGTACCCATCAGCAGCCACTCTCCACTCTCCCCATTCCCAGCCCTAGGCAAACACAAATCTGTTTTGTGTCATTATAGATTTGCTTACTCTTGACATTTTACATAAAGGAAATCATGATATATGATATATGAGTCCTTTTGTGAACAGCTTCTTTCACTAATGTTTTCAAGGTTTCCCGACATTGTAGCATATATCTTTCCTGTTCATGGCTGAATAATATTCACGTTTTATTTTTCCATTCGCAAGCTGATGAACACCTGGGTTGCTTTCACTTTCCGGGTCTTATGAATAATGCTGCTATGAACATCCAGAATTCTGTGTGGCTGTAGATGTCATTTCTCTTGGATAAATACCTAGAAGTGGAGTTGCTGGGTTGTAAGGGAATTCTATATTTAATATTTTGAGGAAATGCCAAAATATTTTGCAAAGTGATTGCACAATTCTACGATCCCAACAGCACTGTATCAGAATCCCAGCTTCTCCACGGATTTGTTGTACTTGCTACTGTCTTTTTTCACTAGAGTCACCCAAGAGAATATGAAGTGACACCTCCTTATGGTTTTGCTTTGTTTTCCTGATGGCTAATTATGTTGATCTTTTTATGCACTTATTGACCACTGTGTTTCTTCTTTGAAGAAATGTCTATTCAAATCCTTTGTCCATTTTCAAATGAAACTGTCTCTTTGTCATTGAGTTATGAGAACTCTTTATGTATGTTGATCTTTTATGCACTTATTGACCACTGTGTGTCTTCTTTGAAGAAATGTCTGTCCAAATCTTTTGTCCATTTTCAAACAAAATTGTCTGTCACTGAGTTATGAGAACTCTTTATGTATTCCAGATTCTTTACCATCTGAGCCACCAGGAAAGCTGCTTATCAAACACAATTTCCAAATATTTCCCCTGTTCTATTACTTGCCTTTAAATTTCTAAACAACATAGTATTTTAAATACAGGAAAAAGTAAGACAAAAACAGCTCAAATTAACTAGACCTGTCTGTAATTTCTGTTTGGCTCACTTGCTGTTTCAAAAATGCTTTCTGTCTGTTGGCTTTCAGTTCTAATATGAAAGTTATGAAGGGGAAGGTTTTTGTAAGGAAACAAAAATGTAAATGAAAGGACTAATTTGTGTGCTCTCCCTGAGTTTTTATTGAGGTTTTCCTTGGCTACTTCGTTATTTCCCGTTGTGAAATGCAGCCAAGTTCCTATTACAATTGTTTTTAAGGAAATATTTTTGTAGTTTGAGAAGAAATTAAATAATGCATTATGTGTTTACTATGGAAACAGTGTGGAAGTTTCAAATTTGTAGGATTTCAGGCTGTTGGTATAAATCAGGAAAGGGCTGCAATGGAGAGAAAGTGAGAGCAGAAGGGACCAAAAGAACACAGGCCAGAGTCCAGGGGAGGGGACCGGGGCCTCCCACAGGGGAACCTGAAGACCACGTTCTTTGGGGGGTGACCACCCACAGAAGCCAGCCAGCAGCCTTGAGGATGGAATCCTCTGAGGCACAGCACGTGCGTGTGAGTGTGCGTGTGTGTGTGGACACATGCATGGGCAGTCAAGGAGAGACAGAGACAGAAGAAGGGGGAAAGGAGAGGGCCCCAGGAGGGGAAGGCATTACTTCCCATTGAAAATTTTTTTTTAGTCCTTAAACGTTTTTAGCGAGCCTCGTCTTTGTAAACATACCTGTATGTCCAATTTTTTCCAGCTCTAGGAATACAGGGGCCTGCTTGTTCTCAGAATTGTATTTAGCATTTTTTTAAAGGAGGCCTCAGCTCTGCCCTCCCACGTAAAGCCCTCTCCTGCACGTGTGCACATGTACTCACCCAAGGTACTCAGTTACTCACAAAAGGTCCTGATCGCTCGGGAAATTAAATTCCATTCCAGTTTTTTGAACTTCACGTATTTAGTTCATGACATAGGGACCCTTGGAATGTTAAATCTAAAACTTGGTGTGGATTGTCATTAGAAACTTGGGACTTGGTCTGAAGCCCCCATTCCTCTGAGCAGCAAGAGGGGAACACAGTCACAAAGCCTGCAGCCTGTCCCTCCTCGGCTATGGATATGAAGGGCTCATTTTGCAGCCCTCCAGCTTCCAGGCACAAAATAACTGTCAGCGTGTATGCCATCTATATTTACGTAGATCACGGACTCCATCCTCTTCTCTTTGTTTCCTGTTGGTAAATGCCTTTATTTGTCCATAAATGTCTTTCATCTCCATGAAATGGATATAAAATGCTTACTCCTCCCCTAGAATGTATGAAGAAGGAAGAAGGGAAAGGCCCACCAGGTAGCCCTGTGTTCTCTTCCCCATAATAGTGATATGAAATGCACTTCATAAGCATTAGCTGTGTGCCTACTAAGGGCCTGAGAGTTTCTACACATCATCTCTAAAAGAGAGGTGTTTTTCAGCCTTCAGTGCAGTAAAGTAACTTACTTGAAGTCATATGTTCTGATCTAGGATTTGAATCCAGTAGATCCTGATTTGGCAGCCTGGTAGCTTTGGATTTTAAATTGAAAACATGCAGTTTAGGGGAAGCAGATACTTTGTCTTTACCTTCCAAAGATTCTTTTCCAAGAATGGGTTTGCAGAATCACATCGACAATGAAATGAAGTCAGACAGCCTGGACTTGAATCCTGGCCTTACTTCTTGCTGATGCTGTGATCTTGGGCAATCACTTGACCTCACTGTTCTCATCTGTAAAAGGGCATGATGATAATGATAATCCTATCTGCCTAAAAAGGTGTTGACAGGATCCAAGAATATAACCTATGACGCGTGGTAAGCCATCGGTTAATATCAGCCACTGTGACTATGATTTGCATATTCAACGAAAGTTGGAATATTGAGTTTAAGGAATTTTTTTATGAGTAGAATCAAAGAAAGCAATTTTAAAGCATTAAGTCTTTTCCCTTCCTTTTTGATGCAATGGATGGACTTTCCCAAGAGGCAGGAATAGAATTAGTTTATTCAACAAATGCTATTAGAACCCTATTGTGGTGCCAGAGATAATATGGTGGACAAAACAGATACATTCCCGTTCTTCATACTGTGGAATTCACAGACTGGTGGAAAAGACAAAATTACACAATCAGATTCATTGTGATGGATGAGAACAGGCTCCTCTGGACCACACTACAGAGGCAAGTGCTTTTTCACAAAGCCAACACTTGTCTCGTTTTTTTAAATCTAAAATTTACCCTGAAGTATATTTTTTCTTTTATGGAAGAAATTGTTCCTTTATGGAATGATATGCTGTGTATTTTTATAAATTCCTACAACTCATGGTATTACATGTACACTAAATCCTGTATGTTTGTATACATTTCCACGATATGTTGGTATACATTTCCACGAAACCTTGTTGACAAACCCTGCTTAATGTTAGTTCCAATTACAAATGGCAAATTTAATTCAATGTTTTTCACACATCAGATATTTAAGTAGTTTTTAAAAGGAAATATCTCACAATGCCAACTGGAATCTTTTCTGGAGCAAAATGTCATCTTAATGAGCGTTTAGAATGAAGCGGTGGGTGGAAGATGTGAGGCTTCTTTGCAATGTTGGTTTGGTGTTTACAGGGCTATTACGGAACCCAGAGGACCCTGGCTTTTCATCTGTCCTCAGATTCCTATAAGGCACCCTGGAGCATTTCTCTGTATGCTGTCCTCTACTGGGCTTCCCACGTGGTGCTAGCGGTAAAGAGCCCACTTGCCAATGCAGGAGATGTAAGAGACACGGGTTCAGTCCCTGGATCGGGAAGATCCCTTGGAGGAGGGCATGGCAGCCCACTCCAGTATTCTTGCAGGAGAATCCCATGGACAGAGGAGCCTGGAGGGCTGCAGCCCATAGGGTTCCAATGAGTCATACACGGTGGAAGTGTCCTAGTACACACGCACGTGCGCTCAACTAGTCCTTCCCGACCTGCCCTTAGAGGGCTCAGGCCAGTGCACTCTCGGTCCACAGGAGTCAGAGCTTCTGTTCCAGGATGCTGTGTGGGGTGCCCACTGCCAGGAAAGAGGGACTGGTCAAACTGGGTGTGGTAGGTGGGCCTGTTCTCAAAGCAAGGCTGCACGGGACAGGACTGACGCCTCCTGAAAGGCGGGGTCCCATGTGCGGAAGTCAGGTGACGATCTGGTGGGGGCGGGGGAAAGGCGGCCCAGGAAGCCCCCAGCCCGCTGACCTCGGGGCCAGACTCATCCAGCCACAAGACCCCCGCCAACGTCTTGCCAGCAACTAAGGCTTCAGCAATCTCCAGCTAGAACAAAACTGCAGAAACAAAAAATAAACCACTTACAGCTTAACTTCTGGAGAGAGAAGACCCCTTCCTGCCCAGGTCTGGACTCTTTCACCACCTGGAGAAGTTTGCAAAGTGGGAGCGCTGTGCAGTGCCGTTCTTTCTCCGGGGTCTCTCTGCCACACTGGGACTCGATGATCAGGTCTTCTACAGGCACTTCGGGGCTTGCTCTTAGCGAAACAGCCCAAGTGTCAGAGCAAAGATGCTGAAGGTGTGTAATCTACTTCCCCAGAGAATTTAACATAAAGAAAGGATATATAATATAATCCCTATTACCTTTAAGTAGCTCCCTCTTCGTCACCCGCTTTTAAATCTGCACAGACGCTCACACGCAGGCGCGATTGTGCACGCATCCCTCTGGAAGAAGAAGCCAAACGCTTTGAGCTCTCCAGCAGTTAGTTGAATGCACTTTGTCTCACCAGCCCTCAGCTATACGTTCGACTCTTCACATTCACTTGAAAGTTAAACCGCACAGCTCCTTCTTTATCCAGATATCGTCATGACAATAAACCTCTTACAGTCCCTGGCATCCGTCCGCCTCTACCCCAGCCTTATGTAACCCACTGGCACACGGGCTTTCTCAGTGTGTCTGTTTGGTGCCTGTCTGTATCATTTTGACTTTAGGCCTATCTGGTACTGTCTGTATCTTTTCTGTTCTCAATGCAGTTACTGTTAAACGATAATAGTTTTTTAATAACAGCGATGTGTGCTTCTCAGGGAGGCAGTACTAATTTAAGGGCAGGTGAGCTGAAGGCAGGAGGGTTGGAATATTCCTCCATGAACTTTGGGTTTCTTCCAGGTGTCAGCTACCTATTCCTTCCTCAGGGGTGCTGATCCTGGAGTTAGGAAGAAAATAAAATGCCCTCAGTGTCCCTTTGAAAGTAGAGACTTGTCCTTGAAGTGCCAGAAAATACAATGCGTCTTTTGTCCTGATTCCGGGTTGGCGTCCCCTTGGGTTGATGATAAGAACCCCAGTTGCATGGGAAAAGAACAGTGAGGGTGTCTTGATGTGACTCTCCTTTTCGTTTCTCCTGTATCTAGTTGGCATTTCCATGACTCAAGATCTGAAACATGAACTTTAATTTCCCCTAACCCAGGAAAGAGGCACCTGCTTGTGGAAAACTGGTAGGTGGTGGCAAGGGTAAGGTTTCAAGAGTCCTTTGGAGGGGTCCCACCAAGGGGTGTTTTGAAGGTGAGATGGGGGATAAAAACTCCTAGAACTTTTATCAGCTCCTTCAAAACCATTCCCCCAAAGAGAGACTTTCTAATTGCTCCTTAGAGTGTGGTCCAGGCCCAGCAGAGTCGGCTTCCTCTTGGGAATTGATTAGACCTGCAGAATCACAGAACTCAGAGCGCCCCTGGACCAGAATTCACATTTTAACAAGGTCCCCAGAAATGTGTGCGCATGTTAGAATCAGAGACGTGTTCGCTCTGAGCAGTGGCTCGGTCCAGTGGCTGTGCCACAGCATCACCTGGGAGCCTTTCCAAAGGACCCGGCCCCGGTCCCATCTAGCAGCTCTCTGTTGTTCAGGAAGCGCTGATTTAGACAAGCAAGGGCTCAAGAGCCACGGTTATATCTCTCTTAGCCTCTTAGTAGATGTGTGAATTCAGGACTGCTGCATGCTGGCTTCTTGGTCGGTGAAATTGGGTCACAATTAGAGCTATCTCACAAGATTATTGTGAGGATTAAAAGAGGTGGTGTTTATAAACTCTGAAGCACTGCAAGTCCTCTGTAAACAGTGTGTATTGTTATCCAAACAGGATAAGACCAGCCCCCTGGAGCTCTCTTCCCACCAGAGTGCTGGTCTCAACTCCTTTCTTGTTAATGCACAGAGCAAGTTTTAGGTGACTCACTGTGCTTGGAGATTTCTTCGAGCTCTTTCTAAGTCAGCACATTCTACTGGTTTTCCTTAGCAAGTTCAACAAATTCTCTTTACCTAAGGCTTGATGGGGGTGGGGGAATACCGCTTACAGTAAATCTACTTAAAATAGGAACCAAATGTTATAGCAAATAGTGGGAGAAGAAAGTTCAATTGGAATTTAATACTAGAGACATAAACTAAAATGTAACCAAACTTAATCATGTAGGTGGACTTCCCAGGTGGTGCAGCGGTAAAGAATCCACCTGCCAGTGCTGAAGATGCAGGTTTGATCCCTGGATCAGGAAGATCCCCTGGAGGAAATAGCAACCCAGTCCAATATTCTTGCCAGAAAAAATCCCACGGACAGAGGAGCCTGGCGGGCTCCAGTCCATGGGGTCGCAAAGAGCCGGCCACGACTGAGCGACTGAGCACATTCTCCAGTTGTCTAGGTAATAATCACGCGCAGATTTTCAGAACAAAGCAAAACTCAGCTATCATTTTTGGTGGTGGGGGTCTGCTAACACTGTTCTAGAATGATAGGTTAATGTGATTTTTGAAAAATCAGGGCTGACTTTTTCTTGCTTTTTTTCTTTTACAATTCATACTTACTTTGTGGATAATTTGTCCTTGTGTTGTTAGATAGGTTCAACATCAGAGAAAGAGTGACTGAAGCAATATTAATGTAATAGGTATGAGTCACTGTTACTCATATCTGGAAGGATGTTCGACTGAGGAAAATATTATACTGTAATAGTCAGTGGTCAGTCTCCCATACTGTCCTCTCTTATACTTCTCTGTGCAACCTTGTAGTTGTTAGTCCTTGGAGAGAAATTGTCAGATGGAAGGGCCCTTGGTGTTTTTGAATCTGACGGTTTTTTTTTTTTTTTTAACACACATTTGCTAATTCTTTTAAAAATGACATTGCATTTCTCAGGAATTGCATCTTAACCCTCTTCAGAAGGATTCATTTATGTTTTATAAGAACGTTAGCTCAGAAAATAACCTTGGAAACCATGTGTTTCAATTTCCTTATTTTCTGAAAGGAGAAACTGAGCCTTGGTGGGGGCGGGGGTGGGGCGGGGGAGTGACTTCTGAGACCACCAAAATGACATAACCAGAAGCCAATGTTTTGTTTCATCCAGACTGACTGTGTGGGTGAACTCACTCTCTGAAGTCCAGGACGACTGATGTTTATGTCTCCTATGTCACCAAATTGCCTAGTCCGAAAATGTACAAAATCTAATGAGAAACAACTTCCCCTTTTGTGTTGTTTCGTTTCCTTCTATAATTTTATGGATATAAAGAGTGGAAACCAGAGCTGGGAAATAAAATATAACTTTCAGTTGCCCAGTCATCTTCTCACGAAGCTCAGGGGGGCTGGCAGGAAGAGTTGGGGTCACCAAGTCCAAGCGCCTTTAAGGGGGGGCTGATGACTCAAAGGACCAGAAGGAACCCACGGCTGGAGAAGGCGGTCCTTGAGCAGGGCTGGCCTTCCAGCCTGGGTCTGGATTAAAGGCCCCTGCTGGACCCAGGAACTCCCCTCGTGAGCTCCGCTGCTCTGCGTCTGACCCAGTCCCTCCACACCNAAGGACCAGAAGGAACCCACGGCTGGAGAAGGCGGTCCTTGAGCAGGGCTGGCCTTCCAGCCTGGGTCTGGATTAAAGGCCCCTGCTGGACCCAGGAACTCCCCTCGTGAGCTCCGCTGCTCTGCGTCTGACCCAGTCCCTCCACACCCGCCATCCAAAGGTGTGGACGGGGAAGCAAGGGAGAGAGAAGAGAATGTCTTCAACTAAATGGGGGGATGAGAGGTCCACCCCGTCCCCAGTGGGATGTACTCACGTGGCCTGACGGATTTCTGCTGGAGCTGCAGGACCCACAAATATGCAGGGAGGTGACAGAACCTGGAGACAGTGAACATCTTCAAACCCCACCTTGCAGGCAGCCCTGGGTCTGAATCACCAACAGAGGAAGGAGAGCATGAGCCGCCCCCCCC
>SJYA01011971.1:0-11897 GCA_006410615.1 Neotragus moschatus
ACTGAGACTATCGTCACGGCTTCGTTAACTTCCAATTCAGCCCTCGAAATTATTGCTTCTCGCAGACTGAATATAAGTCAGGAGTCTGATGGGGGAGAGAAGAGTGATGCTCCCCCAAAAGGCCAGGGCAACTTGTTCTGACCAAAGCTGCATAGCAGTCACTAGTATTCTCAGTTAGAGGAGGAAAAAACCCAGGCTCCAAAGGAACAAACGGTCACGCTCTTCACACAGGAAGTCAGTGGATATTGACAGGGCACCTGGTCTTATGCAGGCACCTCGATGAACACTGACGATTCAACAAGGAACAAGGCACCGTTCCTGATCATGTATGCAGGCAGAGAAACATTCTTCCCCCCGACACAAACTCTGACGATTCAGTGCTCGGAATCCAGGCTCTGAACTCAAATTAACTTGACACATTTCTTCACCACATGCTAGCTGGTACAGTTTAGGCAAGGAACTCGACCTCTCTAACCTTCTGTTTTCTCACCAGTATAAGGAAAATCACAATAGTACTTCCCCCATAGGACTGTTTTGAGGACTGAATGAAGCAGTTGACGTAAAGCACTTAGCCTGGTGCTGAGAACGACAGAGAAGAAGTAAGAGCACTCTCAGCAGTCGTGGTTATAATTATTATAGACAGGAGCCTCGAGTCCTTGTCTTTCTTCTCCCACTCTCAGCTAAGTCATCTTAGATAAGTTACTCTCGTTTTCTGGGTCTCAGCAAAATGAAGAGATTGGACCAGCTCTTTGTGGGCTATGAATCTTACCCTCTGTCCCCTAACTAAATGTTCTGGAACGTTACCATCCAGCCCAGCTCATGCTAATGTTATCTGTGCACCCACATCACTCACAGCCTGGTCAAGGTGGGGCTGGCTGGACCCCTGAGATTCAGCCAGGCAACAACAGTGGTTTCAGGCAGACTAGGTTCCGGGCTGCCCACTGGCTGTGCCTGGCTGCTTGGAATGCATGTCAGCGCCAGCCTGCAGTGATCATGAACAAAGCCATTAGAGGGAGGACGGTCGTGTTTTTATTTTTAACAAAATGACTCATTCCCCCTCCGGTGCTGAGCTGTTGAAGACTCAGGAGGAAGCAAGAGATGTTAGTGCAAGTTCAGGACACTTTCGCCCCACTGGGAGCCAACTGCAGGGGATGCCACACACTTTTGCTCAGCCTAATAGGGCCTGGAGAGTGGTGTTTAAACCCAGGAGGCTGTCTCAGGGGTGTGGATTTAAGGGCCAGGGGGAGGAAAGACAATCGTAGAGCCAGTAAATGGTGGTGGCAGAAGTAGAACCCTAGCTAGGGGAGGGAAAACTACTGATGGAACCTTAATGCTAGGTGTGACCAGGGGCTGAGGGGCTTCCGGGGCTTGCTTTCTAGATGTTGGCTTAAATAGGAACTTTTATTTATTTATTTTTAAATTTAGAAAAATTTGATTTTTCGGCCGTACCACACAGCATGTAGGATCTTTGTCCCTTGACCAGGATGGAACCTGCACCCCTGCATTAGAATCACGGAGTCTTAGCCACTGGACCACCAGGGAAGTCCCCAGGGGCTTTCACATTTTCTTCTGCAGAGTCATAGGGGTTCTCTTGGAGCCCCCCTTGTGGTTCTGGTTCTCTGCCGGGCTTCAATCAGAGTGTCTCGGCTTGTGTCTATTTCAAATANTTTGTCCCTTGACCAGGATGGAACCTGCACCCCTGCATTAGAATCACGGAGTCTTAGCCACTGGACCACCAGGGAAGTCCCCAGGGGCTTTCACATTTTCTTCTGCAGAGTCATAGGGGTTCTCTTGGAGCCCCCCTTGTGGTTCTGGTTCTCTGCCGGGCTTCAATCAGAGTGTCTCGGCTTGTGTCTATTTCAAATATTAAAATCTCAAGAGTTAACACAATTATTGGCTCCTTACGACGTGCCAGGCATTGCAGTAAACACTCAGTAGGTATGAAGTTATTTAGGTTCATAATAACCTTATGAAATATTTACAATTACTGTTGCTAGTTTACACTTTCGAAACTGAGGCTTGAAGCCAAGGTAAATCATTTGCCCTGAGTCACAAGGCTAATAGGCAGCTTTGCCAGAGCTGGAAATCAGACCTGTCTGTCTGCAAAGCCCATTTTCTTAACCACAATGCTACATGGCCCCCCATGCTGGGTTTCCACATACGCTTTCATTTTCAAAAAGTGTTCCATGGTTATTTTAAAAGGAATAAAATAAAAGTTTGAAAGTGACTGATTAGATGTTCTGAGGTTCCTCCCAGCTCCGGATTTCCAACTTTTCTGATTTACAGAAGGAAGAAAGCAGAGAGCTTGCTACAAAGGTTGGCGGTGGGAGACGAGACTAGCTCTGGGATAATAATAGCAGCTAATATCTGGGCGCTTAATAGGCCAGGCAATGCTCTAAGTCCTTCATACACATTAACTCACTTAATCTCTGCACCAGCACGCTGTAGTAGGTGGTGTTCTTATTATTCCCATTCCCAGATAAGAAAACCCGGGATTGCAAGGTCACCACACATTCAAGGTCACACGAGTAGAAGGTAACAGCTAGATTCCAGAGCCTGGGCTCTTCACGGCTCTGCTGCCGAGACGCCTTAGTCTGGGTGGAAAACCACTTTCCTTAGTGTCAGCAGTTATTTTTTAACCTCACGCCAATGCGAGTTCATGTAAACAGACACGCAGATCAGCTGCTTCTCTGGCGCTGCTGCCAGCTTCCCATCCGGGATGTTGACGCAACAAGAGTCGACCATTGTTGCTGATCTGAGCTATCACTGTGCTAGACATTTCAATAATTCCCCACATTTCTCAGGCACGGAAGAAATAAATTCACGTTAGATAGCTATATGCCTGTATATGCTGCAATTTGGCGTTTTTCTTTTAGACATTTTTCAAACTGTGGATAGTTGGTGTCCATTGAAACCAAGGTAATGTCTAGTACTGCGTTTTCATATTAAGGGGCAGGGACTGAATGGAGGGGCTCGCTCAGAATATTCTTGGAAGTTGTGGGCCTGGATGAGCCTTCTGTGCGTCCCGGCCCCTCCACCATTGATTTTTCCTAACTCTGCAGCACTGCTTTCTTAGTTGAATGCAGGAAAGCGAGTGGTTTTCTCACAGAAAGAAACCAAAAGGAAACCATGTCACCTGCCCCTTTACAGATGGACATAAGCTTCCACAGGAGAAGACCAGCAGCTTGATAAAGAGAGGAAAACTAGGATTCCTAGGGTAAGTACTATGCCTGGCGTATCCCTGCGTTTTAGATAGGCTGACCATATTGCTTATCTTCCAAAGAAGCAAAAAGGGTGCTATTAATAATGATATCTGGGGCAAGCTGGTATGTATGGTCAGCCTTGCGGAAGAGATATTATTCTTTTCGTACTCCGTGTAGCCCCGTAATGTAGGTGACTTTCTCCTTGTTCTGAATCTCAGGAAGGTGAGGCACACCCAGGGTCACAGAGCAAAGGCTTGGCAGAGCTGTCTGCCTGATTCGACACACTTGGGTCGAAGCTGACATTAGAGACGGGGACGCTTGACGTTCCAGCCACATAAGAGCTGAGTCTAGAGGCTGATGAGTTAAACCTGTCTCATCCCCACCATATTCCCAGTCGTTGTCCTTGGCCATTGGCTCCGGGTGGGGAGCGATGACTGCACTTCTCCAGCAGAGGGCAGTGTTGCCATGCCAGCCAAGACGCAGGGCTCCGGAACACCGCAAGGAGGCCCGGACTAAGCCGACCCGGTGGCCTGTGCAGCGTACCTAGCGCAGCCAGCCTCACCGGGCTGCCTGCGTCCGGCTGCTTGCCTGGCTCCCATCCCCTTAACGCTCACCGGGGATAAACCTGTTGTCCCTTCACCTGGCTACTGGCTCCCAAGATAAGACACCTGAACAAACCCAAGAGCCCAGGGAGAGTTTCCAGAGTGGAAAGGAGAACGGTGGCCATTTTCTAGTTGGCTCCGAATCGCTCCAGCGCTGGAAGCTCTGTTGACATACGTGTTACCACTTAATCTTTCATGAGAAATCCTTTTCATGTGGAAGCTGAATTCTGGATCCACGCCAGTTTAGATGATTATATCCCCTTAGAAGACTGAAGCTCTTGAGGGCTGTACTCTTTTTCCAGCAAGAGTTAGGGGTTTCAAGGATGGGGTTAGGCTCCGATAGGGGTGACAAAATGATCCCTGGATGAAGAAAGAGCAAGGTTTGATGACGAAAAGTAAACCTCAAAGTGTTACCCACTAGGAGTTTCTTTTTTCTTTTTTTTTCTTTCCCTTGGCCTCATTCAGAATGAGATCCATTTGTAGTTTTTGTCAGTAACTAGGAATTCAATTTTTGCTCTTTTAAAAGAAACCTGATTTACAGGGGGTGTGAAACAAAGCAGAAAATGATAAGAGGAGGCCAAAGGGGGGGGAAAAAAACTATTCAAGTGGAAAAAGGAGAAAGAAAAAGTCCTTTTAACAATTTCTCTCATCTAAAGTGGATGGGACAGCGTTTTTCTATTAAGTTCAGCATTCTGTCAGGAGGAGATGACAATGCCCTATGATCCTCAAACTAAGAACTACTGGCGATTTTATCCCCTCATGCTGGCATAGATCTTAATCAACCAGAAAACCTCAAAATGACAAACAAACAAAAGACAGCTTTGCTCTCTGAGGTTCATTAGCTCAGGCCAAGGTTGAGAAGACGCAGCAGAAACAGGCGAGCTTGGTAAGTCACTTTGTGGGTCATTCTCCCCTCCTGCTCCCAGCTGTCCGCTTCTCCCTCCAGGAACCAGTAGCCTTTCTTGATGGTTTCCTGGAGCTCCCACTTCTCAGAGTCAGTGGGGAGAGGACTGCAGGCTGATGGAGCCAGTGGGGAGGACGGAGGGGTTCTCCGGTGCGTTGGCTCCTGCAGAGTCTAAAGTTATTTGCCTCTGCTTTCAAGGGCATTTGCCAGCGTCCCAAGAATCACAGCAGACCCGGGACAAACTCTATCCCCTCATCTTCCTTCCCAGTCTAGCTCCTTTGCCTTTGACCCTTCATCATGTTTAAAAAGCATTGCCACCTCCTGGACTGCTGGCTGGAAACCCCCGAGACACTTATCTATCCTTCCCCTCTCTCTTTCTGTGATCAGTTTCCCACGTCTTAGCAAAGCATATCTTTTAAATCTCTCTTTCTCTTTCTCCGAGAAGTCTTCTCTTCATAGTTCCAGGTCTGGTCTTGACATCTTCCCCTTTAGCTACTCTCCTCACCTCTCTATGCATGACAGTCAAAGTGAAAATGAAGTCGCTCAGTTGTGTCCAACTCTTGCGACCCCATGGACTGTGACCCGCCAGGCACCTCCATCCATGGGAATTTCCAGGCAAGAATACCGGAGCAGGTTGCCATTTCCTTCTCCAGGGGATCTTCCCAACCCAGGGAAAGCCAAAGGAAATCCCCTTCAGCCCATTTCTGATGGTATAATTTCTCTCTCAAATCCTTCAGCAGCTCACTGCCACCTACAGGATCAAGTCCCAAATCCTTAGCCTGGCAATTAAGGTCCCTGATGAGCTGACCCTGTCTTGCCTTCTGGTCTCTGCTAGTATCTAAGGTCTCTGGAGTCCCTGGGCTCCAGCTGTGCGGAGCCTCTCCTTGCCCCTCAGAACATTCTTCTCCAGACTCTTTGTATTTTCTCAGCCCACTGCTTGTGCTCGTACGGTTCCCTTGGCCTCGCTGCCCCGTCCCTGTTCTTGTCATACTCCAGCTTCAAGGTTAACTTCTTCTAAATAATATCATGCTCCCTTCCCATAACATCTCCGCACATGGAAGTAAATTCCCCAGTTTTAACTTCCGCAATACTTTACTTGCAACTCATTTTAAAGCCTTTTTATGCTCATGTTTTCCCCCTCTCCTCTTAAGTGTGCATTCCATGAAAAAAGGGAATCATCTTTACTCCACACATAGATTAATTCAGTGATTTTTTGGTATGGTAAATTTTAAATGGCAATTTGTTGAACAGATTAATGAATACTTTTGAGAGCCCATAAATGAAGGAATGTATCAAAGTTGCATGGATGCATGAATAAGTGATGTTGTACACGGATGAATAAATGAATTTGTGTATTTATGCATTCAAATATATCTTGGGAGCCTACTATGCAAATTAACCCAGGAATAGATGAATCTTTACATGCATAAATGAGTAAAGGCATCCATGCATGAATCTGTGAGAGAGTGGCTGGATTGCTGGATTTCTGATTCTGGGGATTGTCTCTCAGAGAAATGGGGGCAAAGGCACTCTTATATCTCTTACTGCTGTTATGCTAGACCTTCATCAACATTTCTCGAGCACGAGTTGGATTTTACTAATTAAGAGCCTTAACTATATTCATATCATTAACCAAAAAAATTCATTTTTTTTCCTTTAGTGACCCTTTCAGTAAGTTGATACGCTTCTGCATTTGGGGCATGAACAATAAAATAATAATAATATAAGTGAAATTAACTCTAGTCAGTTTCCCAAGGCTTTTACATTTTGACTGGGCTTCCTATTCAGCTCTTAAATATTCATTCTTTTTTTTGTTGTTGTTTGTTTTAACACCCACTAATTTCTGTTGAGGATGGTCTCTGCTAACCCCAAGTCAAGACATTCTAAGTTGGCAGGAAGGGGGATAGTCTTCTCTTATTCTGCTCTTACACTGAAAGGTGCATATAGTCATAGCTATGGTTTTTCCAATAGTCATGTACGAATGTGAGAGCAGGGCCATAAAGAAGGCTGAACACTAAAGAATTGATGCTTTAGAACTGTGGTGCTGGAGAAGACTCTTGAGAGTCCCTTGGACTGCAAGGAGATCAAGTCCATCCTACAGGAATCAACCCTGAATATTCACTAGAAGAACTGATGCTGAAGCTGAGGCTCCGATACTTTGGCCACCAGATGCAAAGAGCTGACTCACTGGAGAAGACCCGGATGCTGGGAAAGATTGAGGACAGGAGGAGAAGGGGGAGACAGAGAATGAGATGTTGGATGGCATCACTGACTCAATGGACTTGAGTTTTAGCAAACTCTGGGTGATAGTGAAGAACAGGGGAGCCTGGTGTGCTGCAGTCCATGGGGTCACAGACAGTCAGACACAACTTAGTGACTAAACACCAAACAGCGGTTTGTACTGAAGTGGTTTGGCTCTTTCTCTGGAAAGGCACTGAATGATCAGTTCATAAGTGTTCTCCAAGAATGGCATATTTACCTTTCTCTATCACATAGTGGCCGAAGTCTACGGGTTTCTCTTTAATCCACAATAGAGATTATCTGCACTCTAAGTCCTTGTTAGAGGATCTGATTGCGAATCGAATGAGAACCACGCTTCTCAGGGGCTCGTTTACGATATCTGATGTCTGATAGAGAGAGTCTAATAGACATGTTAACTATCCATTCATCTCCACTCTCCACTAGAAAGGAAATACCTGAGTCACGTTATCTCAGCCCACGGCAGAAATGCTTCCCCTGACTTACGACTTAATATTTTGCTCCTCGCCTTTACTGAGGGTCGATAAGAAAACTGCCCAGGAGAAAAAAGTATGTCTGTACTGAAACTGTGCTTGAAGATTGGATCCACTATTAAACTCATGGTCTTCAAAGTCTCTATTTATATTATAGAAAGGGTCCTGAAATTAGATAATGTCCATGCCATGAAGCTAAATAAGGAGCCTGGGCACTGTGTTCTACCGTGATGAAGATGACCCAGGGAAAGGTATGGCGTAATGAGGGATGATAGATGTGGGCCAAGTCTGACACAAGAAATGCCACGCTCTGTGACTGCGGACCTGAGGCCAGGCCTGGATCATAAGGTATTTATTAGGCAGAATGGAAACGCAGAGGCCACTAATGTTTACTTGCCTGTTTGGCAGGCTTACCACCAGGTATCAGAGGTGGGAGCTCAGAGAGCTTTCCAGAGGTCACAAAACTATTGCCCTTGGGCTGGCTGCCCGCTTGGTAAGTAAACACAGTGGGGCATTATTGGAACACGGCTACATTCATTAGTTTGTGCATCATCCGTGGCTATTTTCATGTTGTAAAGACAGAGGTGACGAGTTGCTATAGAGACCTAAATATTCACTGTTCGGTCTGAGAGAAAGGGCACTGGGACAGATCAAAGGACATGGGTTAGAATCCAAGTGCGCGTGTGTTTGAAAACTCCCCTTATCATTTGAAACGTAGTATCCTCAACTGTAAAACGAGACTAGTAATTCTCTCATTATAGAGGTTTTTGCAAGACTGAACAAAAAACACATGGGTGCAAATAATGAGCATGGTGCCAGCAGAGCCTCCGTGAATAAGGCATCATGCTTTATCTTAGGGACCAGGACAGGAGGGCACATACAGTGGGGCCAGACACGGGCAGGATCTCTTCCAAGCAAACATCTGTGCTTCACTTTCTCTCCAGGAGAGTCACTCTTAGAAGAATATTCTCCAAAAGCCATGGCCTAGCGGAAGACGATTTTCCTGCCAGAAAGAAAAGCAAGGGACAAGGGAGGGGGCATTGAGACTCCACTGTCTGCCCTTCTTATTACACAGGAACTAAACAGAGATAATCTCAGGTGGGGAGAGCATGGAGCACTTCTTCCAGGGCCTCATATGTCAGGTATGATTTTAATTTCAGATAATGTCCAAACTAGATAAGACTCCCACTGGCAGTGTGAGCAGATCTTCTGGGGATGTCTGTATCTGTGGCTGGCACCTGCCCCCGTCCCTCACCCCAGCTCCGAGCTAGGGGAGACTCTGCTGGGCTAAAGGTGCACTTAGCCTCACATTTCCTCTTTGTTTCCTGAAGCCAGATTCCTTGATGCAGATTTCCATCTGGGACTCCATGCTGCTCCAGTCCTCTTATGACATAAGCAATTTCTGATATGTCTTCGTTGCCACTGCTTAGTACCACGATGGCCAGAGCACTCGGACCATTCGAATGAACTCTGCACAAGAGCAGAGGACACAACTCCATCGTACAACACAGTGCAGACACACAAGTGGCTTCACTTCCAAGCAAATTGAGCAGAGTTGGGCTTGGGTCTTACTGGGGATTATGATGATGATGGAAGCATAGTGGTGATGAAAAGACTGTAGCTACAACTCAGTGATCATGTTGAGGTTTTAAAAAGCTGGAATGCATGACACCAGGAGCTAAGTAAATGCTCCAAGACTGGTTTCCTGCTCATACATCCTGGGAGCTCTCAACTGAGATGACTATGCCCATAAGGGAAAATATCCACATGGGGAGACAAAACCCTTCTCAATTAAAAGCTGAACCAATACCCAGTAACCTCCAGTGATGAGCTCTGGTAAAAACAATCTGCTTGCAGAATGAGGTTAAGGAANAAAAGCTGGAATGCATGACACCAGGAGCTAAGTAAATGCTCCAAGACTGGTTTCCTGCTCATACATCCTGGGAGCTCTCAACTGAGATGACTATGCCCATAAGGGAAAATATCCACATGGGGAGACAAAACCCTTCTCAATTAAAAGCTGAACCAATACCCAGTAACCTCCAGTGATGAGCTCTGGTAAAAACAATCTGCTTGCAGAATGAGGTTAAGGAATCGAGGCTGGTTTATTTAACCCCCTTTAAAAAAAATTGAGAGTGGCTGGGACTCAGCTAGTGGTACAGTGGCTAATTCACCACAATTCCAGTGCAGGGGGGCCCAGGTTTGATCCCTGGTCAGGGAACTAGATCCCACATGCTGCTACAATATATCTCACAATTTGAAGACTCCATATGCCACAACAAAAACCAAAGATCTGGCATGCCACAACTAAGACCCACCACAGCCAAACAGAATACTTCTAAAAACTGAGGTGACTGAATCTGCAGAGGAGGACCTTCACTTGATCGGAGGCACACATGAACTTGGCTTCCTCCAAGGAGACAGAAATGCACCTATATTTCCCTACTCTTTGGGAGCAGGAAGGAACCCTGACCACGGCTAATGCCCTGCAGATGGCCAACTAGATTGGCTATTCAAAGGTTCAGCAGAGAAGGAAGCATGAGGGATGTGGTAGAAATTTTCCTCTCCCTACAATTTATTGTATTAGAACACTTTGTTCAGCGTTTGCAAGCATATTTTTTCCCTTTAATCCTCACAACAATCTTAGGAAATAAACAGAATCATTTTCCAGATGAGGAAATAGGTTCAAAGCAGTCGATGACTAGCCTGAAGTCACACAACTAATAAATGGCTGAGCTCGATCTCAAGCTTTGCTTGACTCCAAAGCCCTTGCTTTTCCTGCAACACTCTTGCTATTCAGTGTGTGACCTCTGAATCAGACACTCAGCATCACCCGGAAGCCTGCAAGCATTTCAGGAATGCAAGTGTCTCTGGCCCATTCCAGTCCTAATGAACTGGAATCTGCAGTTTAACCAGATCTCCAGGTGATCTGTCTGTTTGTAAAAATAGAGCGGCACCACACTACACGGTACTGCCTGGCTCCTGCCATTGTCTCTTTCCAGAAAACAGGACGATTCATCGTGGCCACACCGTGCATAGAAGCCTTCCCTGAATTTGGGAAGCCCCAAGCGACTGGACTTATTCTGCCTGCTAAGGTCTGCCAGAGCACGGCCTGAGTGTTCAGAGGCTCCTGGGCTTTATATTCACTGGTCAGTTGTCTTTACGGGAGCCAACGTGCCCAGTCCCTACTCTGTCTTCCTTTATTGCCATGCATCCCAGCAAAGGTTGGGGAGGTTTTATTCAAACATCCCAATGTGTGGTCACTCACACCCTCCAAGGAGGGAGGAGTCTGCTATATTTCCCCACGAAGGAAAAAACAACAGCAAAACTCACAGAGGCTTTTGTGGAATCCTGTAAACCCTGAAGAAATGAAGTCCCAGGATAACCTAAAAATGAGTTGCTTCTGAATTGAAGCCATTTGTTTTCCTTTTTCAGTTTGGGTATAGTTTTGCTATTTCTCAGTGTAATTTCCTATGGCAGATTAAGATCCATAATGTTCTATGATACTGTGATTCGTGCACAAGAGGAATTTGAAATGAAAGGTACATTTCTTGATACTTATTGCTCAGACACTTGATAAATGCTCTCTCACTGTAGCCTCAAAACAACACTCCAAAGATGGGAGAATTATTCTTGTTTTATGGATGAAGGCAACAGGCTCAGTCTCTGGTGATGCTCCCAATGCAAGTTTTCAAGCTTAGGTTGGTACTAGTCCCAAGATGCATCGATTTGAGGTGAATGACAGGTAACATGTGAGGGGAAAAGATGCCTAGAAATGAATAATACCTAGGGTTCTAAAATGACCATCTGATTTGAATACTTGAGATGGGGGAGAGAGGATTAATGAATTTAACTGGTAGGTGCTTTTAAACTTAAAAGGAAGTCACGGATATATTAAAGGGTAGAAAGCAAATGTAGAGATTTTGAATAAACTTAAGACCAGCAGAAGATTCGGTAAAAGTGTTGAGACCATGGATGGCTAGCTTTTCAATTCTGCCCTGAAGTCCTGGGGCTAGGTTTTTATTCTTCTCTGCTGTTAACAGTTGCAGTGGCAGAAGCATCAGTGGTAATAGCCTGATAGCTACTGTATTAGTTATCTACACTGCATAGCCACTTATTGTCAAACTTGGTGAGTTACAAAATACACATTTATTATTTCACAATTTCTGTGAGCCAGCGATCAGGACACGGACAGATGGGTGCCTGCGTGGTCTCACACAGGGTGCAGTGGTGCTGTTGGCTGGGCTCTCGTCTCATTTCAAGGCTTCACTGGGGAAGAATCTCCTGCCGGTTGTTGATGGGATTTGGTTCTTTATAGGCTGTGGGATCGAAAGTCTCAGCTCCTCACTGGCTGTTGGCCTGAGGCCACTCTGGCTCCTGGCTGCATGGATTTCTCCAACATGGCCATCGGATTCATCAAAGTGTGTAAGCTGAGAAGGCAGTAGGGAGAGTCTAG
>SJYA01011972.1:0-12164 GCA_006410615.1 Neotragus moschatus
TAGCCAAAATGTGAAAGCAATTGCTACATGAACCAGCAATCCTGGTTCTATGAATGTACCCAAAAGAACAGAAAACAGGGACTCAACAGATGCCTGTAAGCCAGAGTTCACAGCAGCACGAGTCACAGTAGTCAAAGGTGGAAAGTACCCAAATGTCCGTCAACTGGTGAATGGATAGACAATGTGTGGTCCATTCATACAATACAATATTTTTCAGACATAAAAAGGAATGACACATTGGCACATGCTACAGTGTAAATGTGGAGAAGGAAATGGCAACTCACTACAGTATTCTTGCCAGGGAGGTCTCATGGACAGAGGATCCTGGCAGGCTGCAGCCCATGGGTGTGCAAAGAGCTGGTCGTAACTGACCATGCACACACACGTAAGGTAGATGAACCCAAAAACATTATGTTAAGTGAAGGAAGTCGGTTGCAAAAGGTCACATATTGTACGATTCCATTTATGTGAGATGTCCAGAATAAGTAAATCGACAGAGATGGATTCAAGGGTGGAGGGATGGGAAATGGGGATTGACTGCTAATAGGTATGAAGTTCCCTTGTCGGAGGGTTAAAGTGCTTGGGAACTGAACAGAGCTGGTGGTTGCCAAACATTGTAAGTATGCTAAATGTCACTGAACTGTTTACTTTTTCATGGTTAATTTTATGTCATGTGAATCTCACCTCAATTAACAAGTAATGTTTGCAGAGAAGGAGAAATAACACATGACATCCCTTCTATGTGGAATCCAGAAAGAAATGATACACAATGAACTTACTTACAAAACAGAGACTCATGGATGTAGAGAATAAACTTAGGGAACTTACAGTTGCTGGAGGGAGAAGGGTGGTGGGAAGGGATAATGAGGAAGTTTGGGGTAGACATGCACACACTGCTATGTTTAAAATGGGTAACCAACAAGGACCTACTCTACAGCACATGGAACTCTGCTCAATCTTCTGTGGCAGCCTGGATGAGGGGAGTTTGGGGGAGAATGGATACCCGCATATGAATGGCTGAGGCCCTTCACTGTTCACCTGAGACTGTCACAACCTTGTTAACTGGCTTACTCCAATACAAAATGAATAGTTTTTTCTTCTAAAGAAAGAATATCTGCAAACCATTGTTCCCAGCAGTGGGAAGCCAAGGACATACAATAGCAGTCAGACAGGTCCCCCAGAGCTGGAGGAAGTCCTCTGAGCCCAGAACTTGCAGAGTTCCCCCAAAGAGGCCCAGAGTCACCTTGATCCTGAGCTCAGGGGTAAAAGAAAATGCCCAGAACAAGATGCGGTCGCCTCTTTCCCAAAGAGACGAGCCAGCAGGGACAGAGTGTGGAGGAGACAATTAGCAGGTGCCCTAACAAGACACGAGGGACTGAGCCTGAGGTGTGAGGATGGACGGGTAAATTGGGCTCTGCCAGGGTCTCCTGCTCCCTTCTGTGGGGCCAAAGACCTCGCTCCACGTGGCAACAGCCCAGAAATTTTCCCAGCAAAACCTGTGAAACCTCCTGCCAGACATCTCCAAAGCTAGAGGAGACACCTGCCACAGGTGAGTGGGGAGAGAGGGAAAAAGACAGAAAAAGAAACCAGAAAGATGGGGGCTGTGCCTCTCCAGCAAAGCTGCTGAATGACCTTAGGAAAGTGACTTTGCCTCTCTGAGCCTCCGTTCACCAGTCTGGATGAGTACCAAAAAATGGGAAGCAAATGTTATGTGGCAGCTTGGATGGGAGGAGACTTTGGAAGAGAATGGATACATGTATAAGTCTGGCTAAGTCTTTTTTTTGCCCACTCGAAATTATCACAATATTATTAATTGACTATATTCTAATATAAGATAAAAGCTTAGAGAGAAAAAAAAGGAAGCATAGTGTGTGCACAAGGCCTGATAAAAGGTTCCAACTTCTGGGTCCTTCATCACAGTTTTAAGAGCTCTGGAACAAGTTCAATTCAGTTCAGTCACTGAGTCATGTCTGACTCGGAGATCCCATGAACCGCAGCACTCCAGGCCTCCCTGTCCATCACCAACTCCCGGAATACAACCAAACCCATGTCCATTGAGTCGGTGATGCAATTTAACCATCTCATCCTCTGTTGTCCCCTTCTCCTCCCGCCCTCAGTCTTTCCCAGCATCACAGTCTTTGCAAATGAGTCACCTCTTGGCATCAGATGGCCAAAGGACTGGAGTTTTAGCTTCAGCATCAGTCCTTCCAATGAATATTCAGGACTGATTTCCTTTAGGATTGACTGGTTGGATCTCCTTGCAGTCCAAGGCACTCTCAAGAGTCTTCTCCAACACCACAGTTCAAAAACATCAGTTCTTCAGTGCTCAGCTTTCTTTATAGTCCAACTCTCCTATTCATACATGACCACTGGAAAAATCATAGCCTTGATTAGACAGACCTTTGTTGACAAAGTAATGTACCTGCCTTTGAATATGCTGCCTAGGTTGGTCATAACTTTCCATCCAAGGAGTAAGCGTCTTAATTTCATGGCTGCAATGACCATCTGCAGTGATTTTGGGGCCCAGAAAAATAAAATCAGCCACTGTTTTCCCATCTATCTGCCGTGAATTGATGGGACCAGATGCCATGATCTCAGTTTTCAGAATGTTGAGTTTTAAGCCAACTTTTTCACTCTCCTCTTTCATTTTCATAAAAGGCTCCTTAGTTCTTCTTCACTTTCTGCCATAAGGGTGGTGTTAACTGTATATCTAAGGTTATTGATATTTCTCCCAGCAATCTTGATTCCAGCTTGTGTTTGTTCCAGCCCAGCGTTTCTCATGATGCACTCTGCATATAAGTTAAATAAGCAGGGTGACAATATACAGCCTTGATGTACTCCTTTTTCTATTTGGAACCAGTCTGTTGTTCCATGTCCAGTTCTAACTGTTGCTTCCTGACCTGCCTATAGGTTTCTCAAGAGGAAAGTCAGGTGGTCTGGTATTCCCATCTCTTTCAGAATTTTCCAGTTTATTGTGATCCACACAGTCAAAGGCTTGGGCATAGTTAATAAATCAGAAATAGATGTTTTTCTGGAACTCTCTTGCTCTTTCCATGATCCAATGGATGTTGGCAATGTGATCTCTGGCTCCTCTGCCTTTTCTAAAACCAGCTTGAACATCTGCAAGTTCACGGTTCACATGTTTGGAACAAGAGAGACTGAAATGTTGGATAATGGGCTATTCTCTCCAAGCCTCCTCATCCTATGAGTGCCTATCCTGAATTAAGCAAGAAGAAGCAGGTAGAACCCCTTGTCTTGGTGTTGGGTGCAAAAGGAGCATGTGAGGAATATTCACTGGGCTTTCCCAGTGGCTCAGTGGTAAAGAACCTTCCTATATACAGGAGACACAGGAAACCTGGGTTTGATCCCTGGGTTGGGAAGATCCCCTGAAGGAAGGCATGGCAACCCACTCCTGTACTCTTGCCTGGAGAATCCCATGCACAGGGAAGCCTGGTAGGCTACAGTCCATAGGGTTGCAAAGAGTGGGACCCTACTGAAGCGACTCAGCACACATGCATGCAAGAAATGTTAGCAAGGGTCTTCCATGGCGATCCAGTGGTTCAGAATCCACCTGCCAATGCAGGAGACATGAGTTCAGTCTCTGAGCCGGGAGGATCCCACATGCTGCAGAGCAGCTAAGCCATGCACCCCCACTTCTGAGCCCAAGAGAAGCCACAGCAATGAGAAGCCCATGAATGACGCTAGAGAAACCCTATTTACAGCAAGCAACAACGGCAGAGTAAAGATAAACAAATAGGTAAAGTTGTAAAAGAACTGTTAGCTCTTGGTAGCAGAGTGACAGGGATCCAGTGCAGGCTTTTAAGCTGGGGAGAAGCAGGTCATCTCATCCTGGTAGAGGCCATTGGGGAGGCTGAACCAAAAGAGCCAGCCTGTAGCCAAAGTGGCCAGAGCAAAGTGGGTTTGGAGTCTAACAGTGACAAGATGAGAAACTGGTAGTGTGCTGGGAAGGAGAGGCGGGGTGGGGAAAAGCGGTGGGCAGGTTAAGCTGTCAGTGTGATGTGAGTGGGGTTGAAGGAGACCTGGCTGCCACCCAAATCTCTGGCCCAAGTGACTGGTTGATCAGCAGGGTCATGGCTAACTTCAGGTACAGTGAAAGAACAGGACTGAGGGTAGACACTGAGCAGGGTTTGCTGCAAGGTTTGTGGGGACCTGGGCAGGCTCGGCAGAAACAGAAACTCGAGAGGTGTGTCTGGACCTTTGGGATGGGAGTTCGAGAGACCGTGACCTTGACCAGAGAATGGGGTGGAATCCATCATTACTTGCCAACTCCTCTGAAATATTCAGGACTGATTTCCTGTAGGATCAACTGGTTGGATCTCCTTGCACTCCAAGGGACTCTCAAGAGTCTTCTCCAACACCACAGTTCAAAAGCATCAATTCTTCAGTGCTCAGCTTTCTTTATAGCCCAACTCTCATCCATGCATAACTACTGGAAAAACCATAGCTTTGACTTTACAGACCTTTGTTGGCAAAGTAATGCCTCTGCTTTTTAATACACTGTCTACGTTGGTCATAGCTTTTCTTCCAAGAAGCAAGCACCTTTTAATTTCATGGCTGCAGTCACCATCTGCAGTGATTTTGGAGCCCCTAAAAATGACGTCTGTCACTGTTTCCATTGTTTCCCCATCTATTTGCCATGAGGTGATGGGACCAGATGCCATGATCTTAGTTATCTGAACACTGAGTTTGAAGCCAACTTTTCACTCTCCTCTTTCTCTTTCATCAAGAGGATCTTTGGTCCTTTGCTTTCTGCATCTCTTGCATCTCCTGCATTGGCACGCAGATTCTTCACCACTGTGCCACCTCAGCCCAAAATGTAACATAAAAAATTAAATTAGAAAGCAAAAACTAATTTATACTTTTCAGAAACAATTAAAAAGTATTGAACACAGAAAAGTAAGTGATGGAACAGAAATGCAACATAATTATAGAAATGAAGAAGTGTGATATGCCATTTGAAAACCAACAAAATAAATATCCATCCCAGGTATGTGGTAGGGGAAAGCTCTTAAGGGGTCTACTAATAAATCTTAGGAAAATGAATTCATTGTTTAATGACAAGAGTAAGTTTAATCTATTGAATCCAAGAAGTTGATCAAAGTATATCCATGAGGCTGTATGGAATAAATCTTAATGAAATTAAGGTGATTAAATAAATGAGACAACTAAACCATCCCTAGCCTTCCCTAGTGGCTTAGACTGTAAACAATCCAGCAGCAATGCAAGAGATCTGGGTTCGATCCTTGGCTTGGGAAGATTCCTTGGAGAAGGGGATGGCAACTCACCCAGTATTCTTGCCTGGAGAATCCCCATGAACAGAGGAGCCTGGGGTCCATGGGGTCACAAAGAGTTGGACACAACTGAGCCACTAAGCACAGCACGGACCACTCCTATGAATAAATTGCACTGAGAGGCAATGAATATACAAAATTCTCAGCCAGGGTTATGAGAGGTAGGACTTTGCTTTTAATTTTAATTCTGTTATTTTAGTAGAAATTAAGAGAGAACTCAGCATCTTCAACAATGCTGTTGACACTGAAAGAAAACCAAGAATTCCAAAAGCTGCAATAGCCCTAGTGGTAATCACCTTCAGGTCTGTCCCTCCCTTCTCATTTCTTACCTCATCTTCTGTGCTCATTCTGGTTTCTTTGATGCTCCTTGAATAAAGCAAAGATGCTCCTTCCTCAGGGCCTTTCCACTTGCTGTTCCCTCTGCTCAGAACACTCTTTACCCCAGGATATTCTGATAGCTCTGTTTTCTACTTCTGGTCCATATACTAATATTTCCCCTAATCAGGAAGGAAGAGCTTTAACAAAAGTAAATTAGGTCTTGCCCTTCAAGTTTCCAATCCCAAAGAAAGGCAATGCCAAAGAATGTTCAAACTACTGCACAGTTGCACTCATCTCACACATTAGCAAAGTAATGGTCAAAACTCTCCAAGCCAGGCTTCTGCAATACATGAACCATGAAGTTCCAGATGTTCAAGCTGGTTTAGAAAAGGCAGAGGAACCAGAGACCAAACTGCCAACATCCATTGGATCATCAAAAAAGCAACAGAGTTCTAGAAAAATATCACCTTCTGCTTTATTAAGTATGCCAAAGCTTTTGACTGTGTGGATCACAACAAACTGTGGGAAATTCTTTAAGAAATGGGCATACCGGACTGTCTGACCTGCCTCCTGAAAAATCAGTATGCAGATCAGGAAACAACAGTTGGAACTGGACATGGAACAGACTGGTTCTAAATAGGAAAAGGAGTATGTCAAGGCTGTATATTGTTCCCCTGCTTATTTAATTTATATGCAGAGTTCATCATGTGAAATGTCAGACTGGATGAAGCACAAACTGGTAGCAAGATTGCTGGGAGAAATATCAATAACCTCAGATATGCCTCAGGGATTGACCCCATTCCCCTTGCATTAGAAGTATGGTGTCCTAGCCAGCGGACCTCCAAGTCCCAATGACCCATATTTTTATTTTTTAAGATGTTTTTCATTCTAAACATATAAATTAAGTGTTATAGTTTCTAGTGAGTCTTACAAAGTCACAAAACTGTTCCAGGTTGCCCAGACTTCTGCAAGTATCAGATGTTCCAAGACTGCTATTGACTGGAAATATCATTTCTTCCCTGTCCATCTGCAAATACAGCAGAGTACTGTTTGTGATGTTTAATAAGAACATTACCAATACCCAATAAGAACATTTTTGCCTTTTCATTCAGCATGCTTTCTTTTCATACTTTCTTGTGAGCTTTTGGTTTTATAAACATCGCAACATTGCACCTATGAGTTAGACAAAAACTACAGGGCACAAGCAATCAAAACCAAAGTAAACCTTAACTATTTGAAACCAAGACCAGCTGCAAAATATGAAGATAATATTTACTCAGACTGAAGAGGAATGAAAGTGGGTCATTTGTATAGATGTGGATGGATCTAGAGGCTGTCATACAGAGGGAAGCAAGTCAGATAGAGGAAAACAAATGTTGGATATTGAGGCATATATGTGGAATCTAGAAAAATGGTACAGGTGAATGTAGTTCCAGGGCAGGAATAGAGGTGCAGATGTAGAGAACACATCTGTGGACACAAGAGGGGAAGTAGAAGATGGGGCAGACTGTGAGAGTAGGATTGCCGTATACACACTCCATGTGAAAATAGCTAGCTAGTGGGAAGCTGCTGTGTAACATAAGGAGCTTGGCTTAGCTCTCTGTAACCACCTAGAGAGGTGTCATGGGGTGGGGGGTCACGAGTGGGAGGGAGGTGGTGAGGGGGTGTATATGTATACATATAGCTGATCCCCAGGGGGCGCTAGTGGGAAAGAGTATACCTGTCAAGGCAGGAGATGTAAGACACATGTTCAATCCCTAGGTTAGGAAGATCCTGTGCAGGAAGGCATGGCAACCCACTCCAGTACTTTTTTTATTATTATTTTATGGTTATTTTTTTTTAATTAAAGGATAATTGCTTTACAGAATTGTGTTGGTTTCTGCCAAACATCAACATGAGTCAACCATAGGTATACATATGTCCCCTCCCGCTTGACACTCCAGTATTCTTACCTGGAGAATCCCATGCACAGAGGAGCCTGGCAGACCACAGTCCATAGCCCCGCAAAGAGTTGGACACAACTGGAGTGACTTAGACCACATGCATAGCAGATTCACTTCTTTGTACAGCAGAAAATCATACAATATTGTAAAGCAATTATACTCTAATAATACAAATAAATACTAATAAATACAAAAAAATAAAGATACTGATAAACTGGTACATCTTCTATAGCACAAAGCATTTTACAAGCACACAACACACTGATTGCGGTTGTTGTTGCTGTTTAGCCACTAGGTTGTGTCTGACTTTTTGTGACCCATGGACTGTAGTCTGCCCAGCTCTTCTTCCCGTGGGATTATCCCAGTAAGAATACTGGAATGGGTGGCCCTTTCCTCCTCCAGGGGATCTTCCCGACCCAGGAACTGAACCCGCCTCTCCTGAGCTCCTGCATTGGTAGATGGACTCTTTTCCACTGAGCCATCTGAATTTGAGTTCTCCCCAAAGCAGATTCTGAGTCAAGAACTTGAGTGCAAATATTTATTTGGAAACTAATCCCAGAACACTCAGTGAGTGTTTGGGGAAAGAGAGTGTGGATGAATAGGGATCCTTGTGGGAGCACACCCCAGAGCTGCCTCACTTGGAAGGGATGAAGCTGGGACATTCACCCAACAAGCCCCATCCCTCACTAGCCAAAAGTCGTTCTTGGGATGCCAACTGCCAACACTTCCTCATTACACCATGTGCAGGATAAGCCTGCTCCAGTGATCAGATTAAGCCTTGGTGCACAGAGACATGGGTGGTAGAGGTGAGAGATGGTCAGTGTGCTTAGGAGCTGTCCACCAAGCTGCTAGTGACACCCTGCAGGTGGGCTGTGAAGAATGAATGGTGTATTTACTGATGGAAATTATCCAGTAAATGGGTAGGGGGATGCAGCTGCAGGAAACAGTGGGAAGAATTGATGATCAGCTGAACTAAGGAGAGGGGTTGAGATCCAGGGTGCAAAGGAGGGGCTGCCTTGACCAGGACCCTGGACAGCTCCTCTGTTTCCTTTCTGATTGATTCAGGATGGCTGAAATTGGGGCAAATCTCACCCTGGTCTCTGAGTTCCTTCTCCTAGGCCTCTCGAAGGACCCCAAGCAACAGCAGCTGTTCTTCATACTCTTCTTGAGCATGTACCTGGTCACGCAACTGGGGAACCTCTCCATTATCCTGGCCATCGCCAATGACATCCGGCTCCACACTCCCATGTACTTCTTCCTGGCCAACCTGGCCTTCGTGGACATTTGCTTCACCTCCACCACTATCCCCAAGATGCTGGCCAACCACGTGTCAGGACACAAAGGGATTCGTTATGCTGGCTGCCTGGCCCAGATGTTCTTCTTCATCTGGTTCGCCAGCATCGACAGCTTCCTGCTGACCGCCATGGCCTATGACGGCTATGTGGCCATCTGTCACCCTCTACACTATGCCCTGTCTGTGACACCACAGCTCTGTAGCCTCCTGGTGGCAGCTTCCTAGACTGCAGCCTTAGGGAATGCCCTGACCCACACAGTATTACTGACCCATCTCTCATTCTGCACCCACAACCGGATCCCCAGTTTCTTCTGTGACCTGAGCCCTCTGCTGAAGCTCGCCTGCTCTGACACCTTTCTCAACAATGCAGTGGTATACACTGTGGGCGCCCTGCCTCTCATTGCCCCATTTGTGGGCATTGTGGTCTCCTACACACGCATCTTTGCGGCCGTTTTGAGGATCTCATCCACGAGAGGCAAGCAGAAGGCTTTCTCTACCTGTGGCTCTCATCTCTCTGTAGTGTCCCTGTTCTACAGCACCATCACTGGCGTTTATTTCAGCCCCATGTCCTCCCACACAGCCCAGAAGGACACAGCCGCTGCAGTGATGTACACCGTGGTCACTCCCATGCTGAACCCCTTCATCTACAGCCTACGCAACAGTGACATGAAGGGCGCCTTGGGGGCCCTCATCAGCAGGAGGACAGTTTTTATTCAGTGACCACAGCATTGTGACATCTGAGTGTCCAGATTCAGCACCCATCTGTCCTGAACTTTCCTGCACAGTCCCAATCTTAGATAGTTCCTACATTTCACTCTTAGTTCATTTGTTTATTACTTTATCCTTCCAACAGATATTTATTGAACATCTGTTACATTTTACTGTTGGTTTTTTACTATTTATACTCTTTCAAGCGTCTAGCAGGGGACAAACAAAATCTCTGAACTTGTGGCACTTAAACTGAAGTCTAAAGAATGCATCATGGTTAAAAGGAAGAGCTCTAGAAACCTCAGAGACCAGGATTCAAGTGCTACTTTGTGTGAAGATCAGGTTAAGCACAAAGGCAAAAACTCAAAGGGTGTAAGGTTTTGCAGATTCTTGGATTTTTAGCAATAGAGTAATGTCACCTTACTCCAGTATTCCTGCCTGGAAAATCCCTTGGATGGAGGAGCCTGGTAGGCTGCAGTCCATGGGGTCCCTAAGAGTAGGACACAACTGAGTGACTTGACTTTCACGTTTCACTTTCATGCATTGGAGAAGGAAATGGCAACCCACTCCAGTGTTCTTGCCTGGAGAATCCCAGGGACGGCAGAGCCAGGTGGGCTGCCGTCTATGGGGTCACACAGAGTTGGACATGACTGAAGCAACTTAGCAGCACAGTGTTTTTTTTTCCCTAGCCAAAGTTCTTAAGTCTATTTAATTTACAGTATTTGGTTTCTTTAACTACTTATATCTTTGTCATTCTCTGTTAATAGTCATTGGAAGTAATAGCCTTGGGCATGAGGCAAAATGCCTATTTAAACCGTTTAAGAGAAGAGAAAGTTGTTGGCTCTTCCAATCATGTGGTATTTCTGACTTTCAAAACTGGATTGTTCTTGGGTCAGATCACCTCTTTTTTGTGATTCCTTGCTGCAAGCAGCAAAGAGCACTCAACTTATGGTGGCATTCTCAGTCTTCCCAGTCATTTCTAGAAACAGACTCAGTAGGTCTATGGTCCACATTTCCAGTAATTTATACCAGGTGATGACATTACCAATATTGGTCTTTGACATAACAAGGTTCACCAGCTTTCCAGTCTGCAATATTTGTGTCCTTGCGCCCAGGTCACTACACTAGTGCAACTAATTTTTTATTTTTGTGATTAGAACACTTCACTTCTGACACTAATTTCTGTATTATTTAGAGTGAATAGCCTATTTGCTATATTAGGGTTTCTATAACAAAATACCACAAACTGTCAACATATGGTTTAAATAAAAGAAATGTGTTGTCTTGCACTTCTGGAGACCCTCAGTCTGAAATCAAGGCACTAGCAGGTTGCTTACTTCTGCGGCATAAGCTAGCGTCTCTGCCATGCCTCTCTCCCCACCTCGTGGTTCACTAGCTCTCTTTGGTGCCCCTGACTTCTAGAGACCTGCTTTCATCTTTACATATCATCCTCCCTGTATGTGTGTCTATCTCTAAATATTCTCTTTTTATAAGGACACCAGTTACTCTGGACTAGGAATCCGCTGTACTCTAATATGACCTCACCTTAACTATTATATCTGCATGCATGGGTGCTCACTCACTCTGTCATGACTGACTCTTTGTGACCCCCTGGACTGTGGCCTGCCAGCCTCCTCTATCCATGGAATTTTCCAGGCAAGAATACTGGAGTAGGGTGTCATTTCCTACTTCAGGGGATCTCCCCTACCCAGGGATGGAACACGCATGCCCTGTTTCTCCTGCATTGCAGCCAGATTCTTTACCGCTGAGCCATCAGGGAAGCCCCTTTATATCTGCAACAGTCTTCTTTCCAAATAAGCTCACATTCTGAAATATTGAGGGTTAGAATTTCAACAGATGAGTTTGGAAATGGACAGAATTCAATCTAAAATATCTGCTAAAAACAAAACCAAAAAAAAAAGTAATGTCTCAGACAAAATAGTTTATTTCTTTCTCATGCAACAGTCAGAATTCTAGGTCAGTGGCTGATTGTGCTCCTTTCAAGCATTCAGAAACCCAGGTTNCTCACATTCTGAAATATTGAGGGTTAGAATTTCAACAGATGAGTTTGGAAATGGACAGAATTCAATCTAAAATATCTGCTAAAAACAAAACCAAAAAAAAAAGTAATGTCTCAGACAAAATAGTTTATTTCTTTCTCATGCAACAGTCAGAATTCTAGGTCAGTGGCTGATTGTGCTCCTTTCAAGCATTCAGAAACCCAGGTTCTTTATATCTTATTTCTTGCCTATTTCCCAGGGCATTAGTATTGTCTGTAACATTGAACCTGTGAACCCTAGATTGTCAGAAATAATCGGAGGCCTCAGGAGAGACAAGCCCATTATCTTTTTTTTTTCTTTAAATTTTTATTTTTACTTTATTTCACTTTACATTACTGTATTGGTTTTGCTGTACATTGATATGAATACACCACAGGTATATATGAGTTCCCAATCCTGAACCCCCTCCCACCTCCCAGCCCATATCATCTCTCTGGATCATCCCCGTGCACCAGCCCAAAGCATCCTGTATCCTGTATCAAATCTAGACTGGTGATTCATTTCTTACATGATAGTATACATGTTTCAA
>SJYA01011973.1:0-12164 GCA_006410615.1 Neotragus moschatus
AGGGAGGCCTGGCGTGCTGCGATTTATGGGGTCGAAAAGAGTCGGACAGGACTGAGCGACTGAACTGAACTGAAACTTCATGAATTCCAGAATACAGAATGCAGGGAAGAAAAAGAGAGACCTGTCTTTAATCGCAACTGTCACTTTGCTGCAAAACCACCACATCACTTTTGTTGCCTTAGTTTCCTCATCTATAAAATCAGCATCTCCTCACGGAGCCACAGTAAGGTCCAGATGACACTGTGGGAATGCCAGTCCTATGAGTGCGTCATATGACACGTAAGCAACTTTAAAATCACCAGCGACCCTAACATCACCCTGTTCTCACAGAAGTCACGTTTTCCTAAAATTTACAAACTACTTATGAATACAATAGATTAAAAGGTTAGGATTCTCTAGGTTCTAATATACAAGGATAAATAACTTAAAAGTACTTTTTAAAATTTCTTGGCCATACCACATGGGATATGGGATCTTAGTTCCCTGACCAGGGACTGAACCTGTGACCTTACAGTAGAGGCATGAAATCTTAACCACTGAACCGCCAGGAAGTCCCTGAATAACTCTTTTATTTGAGTGAGAAATGCTGATGATGTCTCATAATTACAGAGTGACTGAAGTCCTTCTTTTTGAATCCAAAGAGTGCCTGCTAGTAATACTTTCAACTTTGCAAACAGGATAAGTCAAAGTGAAGTCGCTCAGTCGTGCCAGACTCTTTGCGACCCCATGGACAGTGAGTGGCCTGCACCAAGCTCCTCCAACCATGGAATTTTCCAGGCAAGAGTATTGGAGTGGGTTGCTATTTCCTTCACCAGGGAATCTTCCCGACCCAGGGATGGAACCCAGGTCTCCTGCACTGTAGACAGACGCTTTACCGTCTGAGCCACCAGGGAACAGGATCAAGAACCGTGAATGACTGACTCCTCACTCTCGTTACCCTTCCTCATCTATATTACCCCCCCCCCCAAAAAAGTGAACGTAATTTACCTCAAATATTGTTTTCAAACACTTGTAAAACATTAAGGATTATTTCTTATTTTCAAAATCCAGTATGTGACTTCATTCTCATCCTGAGAGACTTAGTAATCTGGTAGCCAGAGTTCATGTTTAAATCAAAGCAGCCAATGCAAAATCCGAAAGCCCCTGGAAGAGCTCCTGTCCTTTTCTCACTCTAATACATCCCCATTTGTCACCGAGAGGCCTGTTAACAAAAGGCTCCTGTGATGACCCCAAATGACGCTGTCTTAAGGTGACCTGGTTCAGCTTGCGTCAGAAGGAAGAGTGCATGAAAGGAGCATCAGATTACCATAGGGAAAGACCCAAAAGGGGGGAAAGGTTAACTTCGATTTCTAGTATTTAGCACAGTACTAGGAACTTGGTAAGTCTGTTGAATAAGTGAATTTTTGAGAAGTTTGACAATCTTATTTTCCTGTATGTAACAGAATGAAAGCAATAAACTAGCGAATCAACAGAGGTGGTTCACCGTCAGTTCAGTTCAGTTCAGTCGCTTAGTCGTGTCTGACTCTGCGACCTCATGAATCGCAGCACCCCAGGCCTCCCTGTCCATCGCCAACTCCCGGCGTTCACTCAGACTCACGTCTATCGAGTCAGTGATGCCATCCAGCCATCTCATCCTCTGTCGTCCCCTTCTCCTCCTGCCCCCAATCCCTCCCAGCATCAGAGTCTTTTCCAATGAGTCAACTCTTCGCATGAGGTGGCCAAAGTACTGGAGTTTGAGCTTTAGCATCATTTCTTCCAAAGAAATCCCAGGGCCGATCTCCTTCAGAATGGACTGGTTGGATCTCCTTGCAGTCCAAGGGACTCTCAAGAGTCTTCTCCAACACCACAGTTCAAAAGCATCATTTCTTCGGCGCTCAGCCTTCTTCACAGTCCAACTCTCGCATCCATACGTGACCACTGGAAAAACCACAGCCTTGACTAGTTAGAGCTAACTGGCGAAATCATTCTGCCAAACAGCTTTGAACATTTCAGCAGCACCAAAGGGAATTAATGAATACAGTAAGACAGGGCAAAAACAAATATTCATGATCGCAAAATGTGAAACAGATTTTAAGATCAAGAAAAAGTTTAACTGTATTGCTTGCTTCGTTTAATGTGGAGAAAGCACACTCTTTAAAAAAAAAAAAGAGTCCGCTCTAGAAGACTCCTTATCTAGCTCAATTCTCTCTCATTTTATAGTGTGTAAACAGCACTGTTCTAAAACAATGCCAGGACTGAAGCTAAGCTTATTGGTTCCTAATTCACAGCAAAGTTTAAGTAGCCACATACAACAACATCTAAAACCAGGACACTGGAGAATAACTGAAGTTAAGACTATTAAAATATTTTTGGTTAGAACTGGTACAAACATATAAAATATCAAATCTTTACTAACTTCTTCAAGTAATACAATCTATCTCAAATGCTGAATATGTACTTGTTATAAGGAGACATTATTATACATAAACATAATATTCTTCCACTTGAAGCCAATTAACTTCAAAAAATTTCAACTCTCACTGTAACAGAAAGAATAATGTATGTTTCAAAAATCATTTTTCTCGTGAATTGAAAACGATCCACTGGTGGTTTGTGCCCAGGCTTTCTATCCTTTCTCAAAAGTAGTTTTAACTGAAAACAATATGCAGGTGCCTTTGCTTGGATAACCATGAATGATGTGGTTGCTCAAAAAGAGCCACATCCTGAAGTGGGAAGTCAGGTGGGTCTTAGGAAGATTTACTCTGAACGAAGCTAGTGGAGCTGACGGAATTTTAGTAGAGCAGTTTTAAGTTCTAAAAGATGATGCTGGCAAACTGCTGCACTTAATGTGTCAGCAAATTTGGAAAATTCAGCAGGGGCCACAGGACTGGAAAAGGTCAGTTTTCATTCCAATCCCAAAGAAAGGCAATGCCAGGAACGATCAAACTACTGCACAATCGTGCTCATCTCAAACACTAGCAAAGTTATGCTCAAAATTCTCCAAGCTAGGCTTCAACAGTATATGAACTAAGAACTTCCAGATGTGAAAGCTGGAGTTAGAAAAGGCAGAGGAACCAGAAATCAAATTGCCAACATCCACTGGATCACAGAAAAAGCAAGAGAATTCCAGAAAAAACATCTACTTCTGCTTCAATGACTATGCTAAATTTAGCCTCTGAATGTGCGGATCACAACAAACTGGAACACTCTTAAAGAGATGAGAATACCAGACCACCTTACCTGCCTCCTAAGAAACCTTTATGCAGGTCAAGAAGCAACAGTTAGAACTGGACATGGAACAGCAGACTGATTTCAAATTGGGAAAGGAGTACATCAAGGCTGTATATTGTCACCCTGCTTGTTTAACTTCTCTGCAGAGTACATCATGAGAAACACTGGGCTGGAGGAAGCACAAGCTGGAATCAAGATTGCTGGGAGAAACATCAGTAACCTCAGATATGCAGATGATACCACACTTATGGCAGAAAGCAAAAAGGAACTAAAGAGCCTCTTGATAAGGGTGAAAGAGGAGAGTGAAAAGGCTGGCTAAAAACTCAACATTCAAAAAACTAAGATCATGGCATCTTGTCCCATCACTTCATGGCAAATAGGTAAAAAGTGGAAACTGACAGATTTTATTTTCTTGTGGAAAAATCACTGTGGACAGTGATTGCAGCCACAAAATTAAAAGATATTTGCTCCTTGGAAGAAAAGTTATAACAAACCTAGACAGCATGCTAAAAAGTAGACATCATTTTGCTGACAAAGGTCCATCTGGTCAAGGCTATGTTTTTCCAGTCATCACGTATGGATGTGAGGGGTGGACTATAAAGAAAGCGGAGTGCTGAAGAATTGATGCTTTTGAACTGTGGTGCTGGAGAAGACTTTATTTAGAGTCCCTCGGACTACAGGGAGATCAAACCAGTCAATCTTAAAGGAAATCAACCCTGAAAATTCATTGGAAGGAATGATGCTGAAGCCCCAATATTCTGGCCACCTGATGTGAAGAGAAAGACCCTGATGCTGGGAAAGACTGAGGGCAGGAGAAGGGGATGACAGAGGATGAGAGGGTTGGATGGCGTCACCGACTCCATGACATTAGTTCAAGCAAACTCTAGGAGACCATGAGGAATAGGGAAGCCTCGCGTGCTGCAGTCCCTGGAGTCAGACACGACTTGGCGACTGAATATAATACAGATGCAGAGGGATAAAGAAGGAAACAAGTGCACAGATTTCAACTACACAAGCAAGACTTTCTTAAGGCTCACAAGCCTTAAGCTTAAGGAAAAAGGCTTTCCTGTGGAAAGCTTACCATAGGAAAAACATATGAGTTATTCTGATTCACATTTTCTAGCTGCCTTTTACTTCTCAGTTTAGGAAGCAATTTTAGTATCCACATACATGTAGTATTCTATTTAACTGTGTTATTTCTCCCTCTAAGAAAATGTCCATAAATAGTTGACATGGGGAGCAGGCATTTAATGTAATGTACATGACTAACCACTTGTGTGAAAACCAGCAAATGCTGGGGTAGTTAAGCAAGAATTTACATACAGAATTTAACGAAACATAGCTGTATTAATAAATGCTATCTACTTGAAGTCCATTTTTAGGAAGGCTCAAATTTAGGAAGCAGTTGCTCATGAAGGTTTTTTACATCTTATTTGCCCTTAAAATCTTTAATAAGAAATTTCCAAGAGAAGAAAATCTGGACATAAAATTCTTCAACACTGTCAAACCCTAAAATGTTATGCACTTGGCAGAACAGTCCCAATTCTAAAATAATGCCATGTCATGACAATTCCAGAAAAAGACCAACAGTAATAAGAATGACTCGGCAGAAAGTCATGGTGGCGACAATAAGGGTAACAGCTGGTATCTCATAAGCATTTCACCCTGTGCTAGGCCTTGTGCCAAGAAGTGTCTACGTACTTTCATTTAATAAAAAAAAAAAAAAACCTGTCAAATTTAGGTACTATTATTTTCATTCCATATTAAGAGTAAATAAAGCTGGGGATGAGTTGTGTAAGATGATGTAGCTGGTATGTGCTGGAGCTAGAATTTTAAATCAAACAATGTGGATACAGTCTGTCCCCAGGCCACACCCCTTTCTTAACCACAATGCTTCACTCTTAAAGTCCTGGCCATAAACTGGTAAGGTAAGGTAAAACCAGTAACAGTACCTTGGAAATTAACTTTGTTTTTCTTAATTTTTAATAATAACTTTTGCCCCATTAGATGTTTTGAATCTGAAAAGAAAAACAAGTCCTGGTAGCCTGGTAGAGGAAATCGGACAGATGTTAAATAAAGTATTAATTTTGTCCTTCTAGTAAAAAAAAAAAAAAAAAGTCCTGAAATAATTAAGTAAACATTCTCCTCAGGGTTAATAATTGCTTCAAACAGCTTTAAACAGAGGGCACTTATTTCGTCTGTTTTGTGAATAACCAGTCCTTGACCACCAACGGCAACAAAGGGGAGCAGCCTCAGTACAGACGACTGAAGACGCTGCTTATTTAACTCCTTTAAGTAAAGACAAGGCAGAATATCCTTGATGGAACAGAGAAGGACTATAGTTTTTGAAAGAGGCCTAGCAGATTAATGTAACCAGCATACAACACTTGTAATCCTCAAACTGGAGTAGTTGACGAACAGCATGTTTTTTTTTTAAATCCTACAAAAATCACAGTTAAAAAAAAAAAGTGATTATTCCATTTACTGACTGTGATATCAAACATTTTTGTCTCAAAGAGTCGAAACACTGCACGCTTTTTCACTGTACATTATAAACTTGCTCCGATTTACCCCGAGGATCCACTTGCTTATACAGAGGACGTAAAAGTCTTTCTTTAGGTGTTCAAGTTGTTAAGTGGAAGACGGCCAGCCCTATCACCCAACAAGTATTTACTCAAGAGCTTCTGAGCCTCCAAATGAGATAACAAGCAGGGAGGCAACCACCTGAGCCTAAAGCTCCCTGCAAACCTTATGGGCTAGTCTCAGACAAACAGCAGGAACACAAATGTCACACAGCCTTTAACTCCTGCCATAAGCTAGAACTCCCCAAAGCACTAAACCCAGCACCTAACTACCCATCTCATTATGAGGTCTACAGAATCAAGGGGCAGGGGTGGGGGATATAGGGAGACAACATGGATTCTTGTTTTCTTAAATCAAGCCATCATTTTTAAGAACTACCACAAAAACTGAAGGCATCTTAATGTTCTTGATCGCTATAAGGTTCTAGAATACACAAATTCAAGAATACAGTATATGATTTCCACCTTACAGTGCAATCAGAGATGGAAATTTTAAGTGATGGAAATTTTAAACGTTACTCAACATAAACAGTTAAATCTAAAATAAAGAACAGATGAAACATAAAACATCTGGCCAGGTTCATCTTTAGATAACTCCTCCCACACTTCAGCCAAACAAAAATATACATCACCTACAAGTTACAGATCTTAAACAACTCAAACCTTGAAATCCTTAGATGCTTACAATCTACTCTAGTCCTTAAGGGTGAAGAGCTGTTTAGCAAAGACCATTAAAAGAACAGTGCTCCCTCTGTAAACAAGTTAATACGTCTTATGCCTTAAACACGTTAATTATCTTTCAAAAACAAAAAACCAGGACTAATACGTGGTCAACACACTGAAAGGGTATTCAATAACCATTAAGACAGAAACTTGGATGTAAATTCCTCCTAAAGGTGGTTAAAAATGCCAGACTCAATCTGTACAAGTACAAAGTATGAGAAGTTTTACATGTTAGAATGAAAACTTTTTGACAATTTCATTAATGAAATGTAAACAATCTAACTGGTATTAAATGGAAACAGATTATATACACACACATACACACATATCAGGGGATATGTATATTTATGATGTATTGACATGGGGTTAAACTTTTCTTTTAAATGTCCTTCTTGAGATATCATTAGGAAAAAGTACTCTTAGAAGGTAATTGGGAGTATCCATAACAAAAACAAAAATTCTACTCTTGGGCAACATTTCCCAGGAATTAAGTTCTTTAATACAGTACTTCACTGCTTTTGTTACTTTAATATGTACTGTGAAGGCAGGGAGGGTAAGAATATAGCATGTCCCAAACTTATTCTGGTTCAGGTGTTTAGCCTACAACGCACGTGTATTTTGGGAAATGCTGCAAGCAACAATCACTAGCCAAAAAGTAGTTATAATAATTAACCTTTTGCACCAGGTTAAGGTGGCTGGGCACAGTCTTGAAAGTCTTTAAAATTTTTCCTACCACATGGGCTAGGTGTCCCTGGTGGCTCAGTTGGTAAAGAATCTGCCTGCAATTCAGGAGACCTTGGGTTCAATGCCTGGGTCGGCAAGACCCCCTGAAGAAAGCAATGGCTACCGACTCTCTATTCCTGCCTGGAGAATTCCACTGATAGAGGAGCCTGATGGGCTCCAGTCCACGGGAACGCAAAGAGCCAGACGCAACTGAGTGACTCATATACTACTTGGACTAGTTACCTTTGGTCCAATTTGTTTTCTGGAGGAGGCTAAAGCTTGAGAGGTAACATTTCATTACTAAACCACATATACACAGATACATTAACAAGAAAACAACAAAGCATGTGTGATATACTGTTCACCACAATTTTTAAAGATACCAAGATTTCTGAATCAAAATAAAAAACTCATGTAAAGGACTGTATTTCTGATGCTCATTCACTATAAATAAACATAAAGTATTGACAATAAAATGGGATCACACTGTAGCATGCTCCCCAAACACTGGGGGCTGGCTGCCACTGGTTATACTGCTAGTCTGTTAAACAGGAAATATCCGTTATCTACTGTATTTCCTATAGAAAAGTCAGGAGATAGCCTAGTTCTGTAATTTACGTTAAAGGGATAATCTGAAATCATAAGGATAATTCTCAGTGTACTTACTTGAGATCATATACTCAATGTACAGCGTAAGTTATGCTTCTGAAAGATGGACTCCAAAGAAGTTGCTGTGTGCCAAAGAGTATCTGCCTTACATATTTCAGAAGTAAAAAAAGTATGCCAAAGAGTATCTGCCTTACATATTTCAGAAGTAAAAAAAGTATTTGACTTTTTAAAACATGAGGTTAAAAATATATTCGTGAACACCTGAAAAAATATGGTCCTGCTTAATTACACACCTCTTGCAAAGTAGCGTGAATCTGAAAGCTGTGTGGTTCCTCTGACATTACCTAATTCAAAAGCTCATTAAGCAGAACCAAAAAGGGCTCTGCCCCACTGCTATACACAGCTGCAGATCCAAGCTCAGGGGTCTCACTTCTCATCTCTTCCCAGTACGGCCCTGCTGGCCGTCTCCTCTTGGCCCCACACCCTCCTTCCCCCCCGGTCTGAACACCATCCCTGTAAGCAGTCTTTCCCCTTTTCTTTCACTTTCTCTCCAGCTCTCATTTCACATCCCTCTTCATTAACTCACTTATTCTCTTCCCTCAGCCTAGGAGCATTCTTAAACATGTTTAATAAAATGTAACTAATTTTGCAAATCAGTATACTTTGTAAGTAGTCCAGTTATTTAGAATTTAAATGGTAACTCTTTTACTCATTACTTTTACTAGTTTCGCCATTCATTCTAAAGCCAACACAGTTCAGCAGATGTGTGATAATTTGAAAACGCTTTTAAACATTATCAAGAAAGATACCAATCAAATCTGAGACTTGGGACACTGATTCTACTCATGTTTGCATCTGTATTTTATCATCTTGGAGATAACCAGGAAATCAAAATATCAAAACACAGTATCTTATCAAAAATCAAGCTATAAAGCTTGAGTCTGCAGCTCAGCTCTTTTATTCACTGTGTGACCTACTTAGTGACCCATCACCATATAATCAGAACAGCAAAATCTTATCTGTCAATGTATGAGTTAACTAAATGAAGAAAGGTAAATAAAAATCTCACCCCCGATGGTACTCTCTTGAAATTCATGAAACTGGCCCTTCACAAAACGAAGCACAAGGCTCGACTTGCCAACAGCAGACTCTCCCAGAAGCACTAGTTTGAACTGGCATATTTTATTTCCAGTATTTGGCCCGTTGGGTCTTGTTGCTCCTCGATTAGCCATGTCCAAATTTGAAAGAAGTCCCTAATTTCAGTTTCTTAAATGAACTTCCAGGATGCAAGGTGTCAATTCTTTTCTTTCTGGAGGTAAAGAAACCTGTAAAAAAAAACCAATATGAAGTAATTAAAAATACAAATCAGCAAAACAAAGCAAACCTCATATTATCACTTTAAATTTTGCCTGTAACACAGTAATACATGACAATTATAACCTCTGTTGGACACTGTCATTTAATTCACTGCCTTGATTAATAAGTAAAGGTATGAGCTTTGAGCCTAAAATCATACTGTAATTTTTAAGGCTCTGTAAACATTTTAAATCTAACCTTTATTAAAGACTCAATTTTGTGCCAGACGGTTTGAATTACTTAACGTAGCTACTCAACAATCCTATAAAGTTGCCTATTCCAATCCTTAAAAAATAGGGAAACAGGCATAGAAAGGTTAGATGACTTGACTGAGGCCACAGTCACCGTGACAGAGCTTCCGCAGAGCTGATTTTCAACCCATGCAACCTGAAAGTGACTAGTTCTGGTTCTGGAACTAGATTACTTAGGTTAAAATGGTTTTGAGTAGAATTAAGTCAATTAAGGGAAACATCTTAGAGCTTAAAACAGTTAAGTTCAATAAAAGTCAGCCATTATTATTTGAAGGCTCCTTGTAAATGGCACATGCTTTTTATTTAATGGTAACTTTGGAGCAACAAGTATTTTAAATAGATCTATGTCTGGTGGCTAAACGATTTAATACTGTATTCTCATGTTCTCAAATACATCATTCATGGAAGTGTTAACAGCAGTTCTCCGGAAGGTGAGTGAATTAGTGTCTTTCTTACTTATACACTTCTCTAGTTTGGGGGCTAACAATTAAACGTCTCATTATTCTCTATTTAACACACTCACAAAAAACTAGCCTGAAGTGCAACTTCTAAGTCTTCTTTTATCATTTAATAATAATTCTCAAAGACATTAGCAAACTTATAAAAAACTTATTTTCCAAGCTACTCACAAATCATTAGCTCAGTCAGTAAAGAATCTGCCTGCAGTGCAGGAGACGTGAGTTTGATCCCTGGGTTGGGAAGATTCCCTGGAGAAGGAAATGGCAACCCACTCCAGTATCCTTGCCTGGAAAATCTCATGGACAGAGCCTGGTGGGCTGCAGTCCATGACGTCGCAAAGAGTTGGGCACAACTGAGTGACTAACACTAACTCACTCACAAATCAATCATAATAGCTTTCTTCTACTTTTAATCAAAATCTGATCACGTGCTTAATAGCATTAACTATGATGATTCTCCTTCTCAAGTCACTACTGGATTTCATTTAGGTACCTCATAAGAAATCTGTCTTGCCCATGAAATGAGTTTATACAAGAATCTCTCTTAACAATGAACTTATTAATAAACATATCTACGAGACNCCTGGTGGGCTGCAGTCCATGACGTCGCAAAGAGTTGGGCACAACTGAGTGACTAACACTAACTCACTCACAAATCAATCATAATAGCTTTCTTCTACTTTTAATCAAAATCTGATCACGTGCTTAATAGCATTAACTATGATGATTCTCCTTCTCAAGTCACTACTGGATTTCATTTAGGTACCTCATAAGAAATCTGTCTTGCCCATGAAATGAGTTTATACAAGAATCTCTCTTAACAATGAACTTATTAATAAACATATCTACGAGACCATACATCAAAGACAATAAAATCTCTACTTTATCTAACCGGCAGCACTGAAGACCTCTTATCTTTCAGTAATACATACTGTACCTAAAATATTTACAAATGAAATAATAGATCTGTTTTGCTCCCAAACAATGGGGGTATAAATAAAACAAGGTAACTGAAGCTAGTTGATGGGTTCATTATACTATTCTTCCTGCTTCTGCATAAAGAATTTTCTGTGATTAAAAAAATGCTCCAATCTCACATCTATTCTCCCACCAATCCCAAACATACTACATTTGGGGATCTAATTCTATATAACTATACTAATTTCTGTTGGAGCAAGTGCCTTCATTTCAAACTCTCTACTCCGGAATTCCCAATTTTCATAACTGCTGTGAGAAATTAAGAGAATATATACGTAAAATATTTCTGATACAGTGGTCAACTCACAGAGCGATTGAAAATAGGCAATTAAAGTGCCTCTTTGATGAAATAACGACCAAATATCAATAGAATGTCATGTAAACTGAAAATGTACCAACAAACCTTCATATATCACACACAACAGCAACTGAAACACTTCCCAGCTATTACCTACAAAACAGCAAACTGAATTACTCATCAAGGACAACATGCTCTGAATTCCTACAGTCCTCCCGAAATTTCAGGGAAAACATCAGATACTCATTACAGGAAAAAAGAGATTTAGCTTTGGTTATAGTTCCCTCCAAGGACCTCAAAGAAAAATATTAACTAACTATGAATATAGTTAGCATTACATCAAGGTTAAAAGCTATATTTTGTAATATTCATTTGTATTTATTACAAACTTTTGTTTTCCAAAACCAAAGATTTTACAGAAAATGCATTTTAAATCTTTTGAAAATAACTGCTATTCTGTAGCTAAAGTTCTTCTGGGTGCTCTTTGATCAAAATTGGATTCATAACAGCAGCTAACATTTACTAGGCATTTATTTTAAGCCAATCACCATTTCACGAATTAGTCTTACAGCAATCCTAAGCAGCTCTTTATGATCCCCATTTTAAATTAATAATCAAGTTTCTGAACTGCCCTCAATTATCGCAGTGGTGTCCATGTGGTTTTTTTCCCCGCTAGTTATGTGAAAGGCAACTGATTGGACACTTAGGCTCCACTTCAGCAAAAGACAAAAACCAAGTACGTGAATTATGACGTTCAGAGCTTAAAAAGTCTGAAAGTCTTCACAGAGTGGCCAGTTTGCAGGGAGGCGAACAGCAGAGCACGCCCAAAGGGCTCTAGCGCCCGAGGGCTTCAGTAGCCTAGCTGTGTCGGATTGCTTTCAGGCCGCGGTTCACCGCCTTCCAGAGCAAGAGTGCCTAGACAGCCGGGCTCCCCGGGCCGCCGCCTCCCTCCATTACCCGGCTCGCGGAGCCGGGG
>SJYA01011974.1:0-11729 GCA_006410615.1 Neotragus moschatus
TTTTACTTTCAAATTTTCAGTAACCTTCTTTTTATCTTTTCTTAATGAGTGTCTCATCGAGTCAGTATAGCATCATGGTTCAAAACATGTACTCTGGAGCTGGACTGCTTGCATTCACATCCTATCTTATTTACAAGCTGTGTGACCTTGGACAAATGATGTCCTCTTTCTGACCTCTGTTTATTTCCTGTGACATGAGAATATTATTAATATTGGGACTTCCCTGGTGGTCCAGTGGTTAAAACTTATTGTAACAAGGCAAGAATACTGGAGTGGGTAGCCATTCCCTTTTCCAGGGGATCTTCCTGACCCAGGAATCAAACCCAGGTCTCGCTCACTGCCTGCAGATTCTATACCATCTGAGCCACCAGGGAAGATCAGAGTAGTTACGAGGCATGATTAGAAGAGTCTCTGGTATGTATGAAGCAAGTTCTCCTGATAACCAATCAGAACCTTTCCCTCCTCTAGTAAGTCCCGAAGGCAGTTTGTTGCTGTTGTTATTGCTTTATTCCCTGTTGTCTTCCCAACACCTAGAGGAATGCCTAGCTCATAACTCACAGTAGGTGCACAATATTCCTGGAATAAATCATTGGTTAACTATGTAGTTGAATTTCATTTGCTAATAAAAGTCGCTGTCTCTATCTTTTGATTGGTGAGGTTTATCTGTATACAGATACTTCAGTCACAGTTATTAATAGACACATTATTTTCCTTTCTGTGTTTTGGCTGTAGTAGACTTAAACTATTAACTTACTTATTTTCACCTTGCTTTTCCTTAATATGGGCAGCCTTCTCCCTATCTTCTAAGATAGCCATGTTCATGGGAATTCCCTGGTGGCTCAGTGGTTAGGATTTGGCACTTTCACTGCAGGGGGGGCTGGGTTTGACCCCTGGTCAGGGGAACTCAGATCCTGCAAGCCGGGTGGCGTGGCCAAAAAAATAAAGTAAAATAACCATTTTCTCGGACTTCCCAGGTAGCTTAGCTGGTAAAGAATCCACCTGCAATGTGGGAGACCTGAGTTCAATCCCCAGTTTGGGAAGATCCCCTGGAGAAGGGAACTGCTACCCACTCCGGTATTCTGGCCTGGAGAATTCCATGGATTATAGTCCATGGGGTCGCAAAGAGTTGGACACAACTGAGCAACTTTCACTTTCCCAGGTGGCTCAGTGGTAAAGAATCTGCCTGCCAGGGCAGGAGATGCAGGTTCAATCCCTGGATCAGGAAGATCCCCTGGAGGAGGAAAGGGCAATCCACTCTGCTGTTCTTGCCTGGAAAATCCCATGGACGGAGGATCCTGGCAGGCTACAGTTCATAGAGTCACAAAAGAATCATGACTTAGTAACTAAACAATAACAGCAACCATTTTCTCCTAATCTGAGAATGATTTGTCTGCCTCTCGTCGCTGCTGTTCGAGGGTCTCTAGTTCATGTTCCTGTAGCCTGAGGGTGTTGCAGGCAAGGAGCAGATATGAGTGAGGGTATCTGGTTACCATTTTTACTGCAGGATCTGATCTCTACTCTGTCTTCTAGAACCTGCCCACCGCCACCCTTGCTTTATATTTCAAAATATCTCCTATCAAATTTAGCTCTTGAAATGTATTTGTCTATTAACTCCCTCGCTTAGAAAACCATAAGCAGGATTTCCCTGATTACCCTGCAGTCCAATGCTTAAGACTCCAAGCTTCCATGGCAGGGGGCATCCATCTGATCCTTGGTCAGGGAACTAAGATTTCGCAAGCTGTGTGGTGTGGCTAAAACAAACAAAACCACCCCCTCAAAAGAAAAAACAAAAAACACATAAAACCACCCACTGCATAATCTGAGCGACTATGTCTGCTTTTTCCATCACTCCATGCACAGCACCTCCTACACACACAGCCCAAACAAAGGCCAGCACCCTAGTTGGAAAGAACTGGTTTCAAGTCCTGGCTCAGCGGTGCATCTGTAGAGGTGTATCTTCAGGAAAACAATGTGTATAATCCCTCTTAGCCTTCGTTTTACTATTTCTAAGACACATATGACAATAGTGTTCTCTCCTAGCATTTTTCAACCATATAATGTGATTCATGTAAACACTCCCGAAGGGCCGGTCAATCTGAATTAACTATGTTTGAACCAATGAATGGGCAAATGATAAAAGCTCCTTCAGTTCCAATTCCATTCCATCGTCTTTGACTCCATAGTTCTCCCAGACCCTGTTGCCTGGATTAGAACCCTTTCTCCTCCTTCCTCTCAGGAACGCCAGCCCCAGTTCTGGACAGACGCCCCTGCAGACCACCCCGGCCCCGACGGGGCTGGCCCCATCTCAAGAAATGAACAAGAGCTTCACTATGCTTTCCTCCGATTTCACAAGCCGAAGCCTCAGAAACAGGAAGGAGCTCACACTGAGTACTCAGAGATCAAGATATACAAGTGAGGCATTCTTTTCTCGTGGTCTGGAGCCTGAAAGTCTGAGGTCAAGGTGTCGGCAGGCTTGGCTCCCTCCGAGCCCTCTCTCCTTGGCTTGGAGACAGTTGTCTTCCCCCCATTTCCTCGTACGGCCTCCCCTCTGTGTGTTTCTGTGTCCTAATTCATTCTTCTTATAAGGACACGCATTTTCAGCCTGTAACGCTCAGTCTCCAATCATTTAAAAACAAATGGCCTTCTTGGCGGTGGTCAGAATCCCCTGGTATGGGTGGAAGACCATAGGACTTGTGACCAAAAGTTGTTGTTGTTCAGCTGCTAAAATCGTGTCCAACTCTTTGCAGTCTCATGAACTGCAGCACACCAGGCTTCCCTGGCTATCTTCCCTAACTATCTTTTTGAGCTTGCTCAAACTCATGTCCATTGAGTTGTTGGTGCCATCCAACCATCTCATTCTGTGTCGCCCCCTTCTCCTGCCTTCAGTCTTTCCCAGCATCGGGATCTTTTCCAGTGAGTCAGCTCTTTGCATCAAGTGGCCAAAGTATTGGAGCTTCAGCTTCAGCATCAATCCTTCCAATGAATATTCGGGGTTGGTTTCCTTTAGGATGCACTGATTTGATCTCCTTGCTGTCCAAGGGACTCTCAAGAGTCTTCTCCAGCACCATAGTTCAAAAGCNAGCTCTTTGCATCAAGTGGCCAAAGTATTGGAGCTTCAGCTTCAGCATCAATCCTTCCAATGAATATTCGGGGTTGGTTTCCTTTAGGATGCACTGATTTGATCTCCTTGCTGTCCAAGGGACTCTCAAGAGTCTTCTCCAGCACCATAGTTCAAAAGCATTCATTCTTCGGTGCTCTGCCTTCTTTATGGTCCAATTGTCACATCCATACAGCTGGGAAAACCTCAGCTTTGACTAGATGGACCTTTGTCCAATCTGCTGCCCAGGAGTACAGGGCTGTGACCAGAAGAACTGAGTCCACATTCATTTATATCACTCGTCGAATGAGTCATTTTATCTCTCTGTGCCTCACTTTACTGCTCTGTGAGCAGGGACACCATTCCTGTCTAGCTAGACTATTGTGAACGAGCAGTGAAAGTATACACGGAAAACAGGTAATGAAGATCCTGACACAAAGCGCTTTGTGGACTCTGAACACATAAATTTTTTGCTGACAACTTCTCCTAAGGCTTGGAGGGGCAAGTCCCAGAAGTCACAGAACTGGAAATCAGGCAATGATGGCTGCCCTTACAACTTCTATTAAGCACTATATTGTAGATTCTCTCCAGTGCAATAAATGCAAGAAGCAGAAAAAAGAGCTATCTGATTCACAAAATAACTAAAACAGTCCTTATTCACAGATGATGTAATAATTGTGTGCCTAGAAATTCTAAAATTATCCACAAAGAAACTGCTAAGACCAAGCATAGAGTTTGTTTTTGTTTAGTTGCTTAGTTGTGTCTGACTCGTTTGTGTCCTGATGGACTGTAGCCCGCCAGGCTCCTCCGTCCATGGGATTTCCCAGGCAAGAGTTCTGGAGTGGGTTGCCATTTCCTTCTCCAGGGGATCTTCCCAACCCAGGGATCAAACCTGCATCTCCTGCATTGGCAGGCAGATTCTTTGCCACTGAGCCACCTGGGAAGCCCAGAGAGTTCAGCCAAGTGTTAAAGTACTTATTCAAATTGCAAAGTTCCTTTGTAATTCTATGTATTGGCCAAAGACAATTAGAAATTGAATATTTTCTTAAAGATGCGGTTTACAGTTACATGAAATGTGAAATGAATTGAAATGTATGTAAGTCCTGTATATTGAGNGCCACTGAGCCACCTGGGAAGCCCAGAGAGTTCAGCCAAGTGTTAAAGTACTTATTCAAATTGCAAAGTTCCTTTGTAATTCTATGTATTGGCCAAAGACAATTAGAAATTGAATATTTTCTTAAAGATGCGGTTTACAGTTACATGAAATGTGAAATGAATTGAAATGTATGTAAGTCCTGTATATTGAGCACATTAAAATATTGCTTAAATGAAAGAAGACCTAAATAAATGGAGCTGTGTACCATGTTCATGGATTGGAAGACTCAATATTGTTAGGAGATCAGATGGATAAATTCAGTGCAATCTCAAATTCTGAGTGAGAGCTCTGGTAGAACTCGATGAGCTGGATTCTAAAATGTACATGGAATATATTGCATCGTAGGTCATTAGAGCTGGGAAGGAGCTTAACATGATTTACTCAATCCTCTCACTCGTATGTGCCCTCAGTATTACAAAGTCCCAGGCCCTAGAGAGGGGACCACAGATACTTCAAGTATTGAAGAGGAATGCTTTATGTGTTCTTCATACCCAGCATACTTTCCTGAGGATTGAATTCTGTTTTCACTCTTTGCATTGTAGTTAAGAAGAGCAGTTCATGGAAAGGAGTATGGTTGGCTTGGGGAGAAGGGAATAGAGAAGGATCTTGGAAAATGGCAGAGGGGATAAAAAGACTGTATCTAAGGAAAGGATTGTGCATTATAAACTCAAGAGAAGACAAAGCAACGTGTTTCAGAAAAAGAAAGCAAGCAAGCAATGGGAATGTCCTAAGACATTATGGAAACCGACAATAAACCCATTTAATGGGCCTCCTCTCCAGTGTCCTACTTTCCCACCACTTCCTCCACACCCACCAGCTACACAAAAGGAACATTCTTCCCTGTGTTCAGAAGCAAGACTCTCGCCCAACAGATCCTGATGGTTCCCAGTGGTGGGTGGTTCCCAGCCTGGCAGTCCTAATTCTATGTGTCCTGAGCACCAAAGCCCCCCAGCAGAGGGGTTTGCATGAGCAAAGCCCGAGAGGCAGGGCAGAGCCTGTCATGTACTGGAACAGCTGGAGGAAGTAACTCTGAGGAAAGGGGGAAGGGCTATGTGGCAACCAGTCACGGAGGCATGGGGGCAACTATGGTAATTCTACAAACCCAACCCACAAAAACAATCACAGCCTCCTCCAAGGGCTCACCATATCCTAGACACTCTGCTAGGTTAAGCGCACTATCCCACTTACCTCTCGTGACCTCCCACCCTGAGGCTCCTGGCCACACCCCCCTCCTGCCAACTCCTAGTATTCTAGTTTCCTGATGCCCTGCCCAGCTCCCTGCTGGAGAGTGAGGAGAAAGTCTTGGTGTGTCAAATTCACCTTGCTCTCTCCTCTCAGGAGCAGAGTACATCCCTGTGCTTTTGGAGGAACGAAGGACAGGACAAATGAAGGAAATCTGCCTCCCTGTATTTACAGGAAACATTACTAGAACTTAAGGATTCATAACGCTTGAAACAAGGTGTCAGAAGATACACGGTGCAAGTACTAAGCGTGAAAAGCTGATGTCGTCATCGTAACATAAGATGGAGAAGGTGTTTTGCCGTTGTCGTGCGTTCGTTTGTTTTGTTTTAGCCGTGCTGTGCAGCTTGCCAGGGATCTTAGTTTCCCAACCAGGGACTGAACCCTAGTCCTGGGCAGTGATAGCCCGAACCACTGGACCACCAAGGAATTCCCTGGGTGAGTTTTTGATGCCAAAGGCATTAAGAAGGGACACTTCATAAAGAGCAAAGGTTTAATTCACTCTCCCCCTCAAATATAAAATTTTAAACATGTACGCATCTACCAATGGACCTGCAAAATCCATAAAACAAATATTCAGAGAATTACAATTCCTCTTCACAGGGAGCTCCAAATGCTGGGACACTTGCTGGCTCTCCACTGGATGGTGCTGAGCTCAAGGGTGTGTGACACTGAGGGATGGTGCGTAGTTGACCTCCTCGCCCCCCACCTCCCATGTCCTTCGGTCCCACCCTGGCTGGACTGATCTTCACAAACACCTACAAGCTGTGACTCAGGGAAGGGACTCTGCCACTTTGCAGAAAACGATCCCCGAGGGGAAGGGTACTGACAAGGAGGCGGGAGCGGGGCTCTGGCCCGGCATGGGGTGTGCATCTGTGCCAGTCTCTCACTCTCCTTGGCCCAGCGTCCCCAGGAGTGGACGTGAGATGGAGGGTGGGTGCTGGATCCCTCAGGGCTCTTCTGCTGCCAGCGTCCTCGGGTGTGAAGTTCCTCCTCTGAGAGAGGTTCCCTCTGACCTCACCCTCGTCTTCCTGCTGGTGCCTCCTCTCGATCTCGCAACTTCCACTTCCATTTCCTGCCAAATGAACCTTAAGAGAGAGGCTTGCCCTGAGGGAATCTGCCACCGCCCACTACAGACATGCTGTTACTGCCGCTGCTGGTGGCCCTGCTCTGGCGGAGGGAGGGAGCCGAGGGCCAGATGGGGCCTGGGCAGAATTACAAGCTGCAGGTGCCAGACCTGGTGACGGTGGAGGAGGGCCTGTGTGTCCACGTGCCCTGCTCCTTCTCCTACCCCTGGGATGTCTGGGCCGTTTTTACCTCCACTCTGGGCTACTGGTTTCGGGAAGGGGCAGAGACATCCAAGGATGCTCCTGTGGCCACAAACAACCCAGACAGAGACGTGCAGGAGGAGACCCAGGGACGATTCCATCTCCTCGGGGACACCCGGGCCTACAACTGCTCCTTGGAGATCAGAGACGCCAGGAGGAGGGACAACGGTTCATACTTTTTTCGGATGGAACGAGGAAGTGTGAAAAACAATTATGTGTCTAACCAGCTTTCCTTACATGTGACAGGTAAGGCGGGCTGTGGGAGGAAGTCCAGGAGAGGTCGCAGGGAGGGTCCCAGGGCAGGGCTGGGATGGGAGCCCTTCCTGGGAGGGCATCTGGGGTAAAGTGGCAGCCCAGCGGGAGGCTGGACCGAAGCCTGAGGCTTCTCTGGGGGCCACACCCCAAACCCTCCTCCTGATCCCCTGTCTCCCCACTTCTCTCATCAGCCCTCACCCACACACCTGCCATCCTCATTTCGGGGACCCTGGTGTCTGGCCGCCCCGGGAACCTGACTTGCTCTGTGCCCTGGGCCTGTGAGCGGGGCACGCCCCCCATCTTCTCCTGGAAGGGGGCCACCGTCTCTTCCCAGGTTCTCACGACAGCCCTCTCGTCGGTGCTCACCCTGACTCCACGGCCCCAGGACCACGGCACCAAGCTCATCTGTCAGGTGACCTTGCCTGGAGCTGAAGTGACCACAGCGAGGGTTGTCCGCCTCAACGTGTCCTGTGAGAGCTGGGCCAGGACACCCGGGTCCCTGACGGGGTTGGAGGGCAGAGGGAAAGGGGGCACCAGGGCCTCAGACACCAGGTTCCAGAATCCAGGCTGGGAGGGGGTCAGGAAGACACCCACCCCCCTACCCTTTCCCCATTTCTGCAGCTCCTGGGGACACTGGGCTCAGGTCCACCAAGGCCTCACCAGTGATGTGGATCCGCCATGTCTCTCTGTCCCAGACCCTCCACAGAACTTGACTGTGACTGTCTTCCAAGGAAACAGCACAGGTAGGAAGGAGGTCCCCTCCCGGGCTGTCGGGAGCGAGGCTGCTTCCGGCTCAGGGCTGGGCTGGTCTCTGCTGGTCCCTGCCTCACTCTGGACCCACCGCAGTGACCAGAGCCCCCTAGTGGGTGAACCCAGTGGTCCCTGCCCCTCCTCTGTCCCCATGGCCACTGTGCCCAGCTGTCCCCACCTCCCCTCACTCCCCTGGGACTTGTCCACTTCCTCCTCTGCTCCCCAAGAGCAGGGCGACATCCACAAGGCAGAGCCCACCCTNCCCCATGGCCACTGTGCCCAGCTGTCCCCACCTCCCCTCACTCCCCTGGGACTTGTCCACTTCCTCCTCTGCTCCCCAAGAGCAGGGCGACATCCACAAGGCAGAGCCCACCCTTCAAAGCATCTCACCACCCACGACCTGACTCCTCCAGCTCTGCTGTTTATTTTCTCCCAATAGTTTTACATTTAAAAACATTTTTTACTTAAATAGTTTTACATTTTAAATTTTATTTTTGGCTGCACTGGGTCTTCGTTGCTGCACAGGCTTTTCTCTAGTTGTGGCAGGCAGGGGCTACTCTCTGCTCTCGGTGTAGGGGTTCTCACCGTGTGGCTTCTCTTGTTGCAGAGCACGGGTTCTAGGTGTACAGGCTGCAGTAGTTGCCGTGTGTGGCATCAGTGGTTGCAGCTCCCGAGCTCTAGAGCACAGGCTCAGTAGTTGTAGCACATGGCCTTAGTTGCCCTGGAGCACGTGGGATCCTCCCAGACCAGGTATCAAACTCATGTTTCCTGCATTGGCAGGTGGATTCTTTACTGCTGGACCACCAGGGAAGTCCTCTCCCAATAGTTTGTAATTTACATCTGTTTTGACAGGTGATGTATTGTTGTTCAGTCATGTCTAACTCTTTGCAACCCCGTGAACTGCAGCACGCCAGGCTTCCCTGTCCTTCACTGTCTCCTGGAGTTTTTGCAAACTCATGTCTATTGAGTCAGTGATGCCATCCACCCATCTTATCTTCTGTTGCCCCCTTCTCCTCCTGCCTTCAGTCATTCCCAGGTCTTTTCCATTGAGTCGGCTCTTCACATCAGGTGGCAAAAATGTTAGAGCTTCAGCTTCAGCATCAGTCCTTCCAGTGAATACTCAGTGTTGGTTCCCTTTAGGATTGACTGGTTTGATCTCCTTGCAGTCTAAAGGATTCTCAAGAGTCTTCTCTAGCACCACAGTTCAAAAGCATCAATTCTTCAGCGCTCAGCCTTCTTTATGGTCCAACTCTCACATCTGTACATGACTAGTGGAGACACCGTAGCTTTGACTGTATGGACCTTTGTCAGCAAAGTGATGTCTCTGCTTTTTAATATGCTGTCTAGGCTTGTCATGTGTATTTCACAGGCTCAAAAATTCAAAATGCTCAGCAGAGTCTGTCCTCAGATGCCCAGTCCCCTTGTGGGAAGTTACCTGTGTCCATGAGCTGCTCTGAGCCTTGGTTTGCTTGCGTAAAGCATCTTAGCCATCCTTTGATAGCAGTAGTTCAGACGTCCCTATTCTTCAGGACTGTGGAGTACTCCAGGGCATAGATGAATTCTGAGTTCCTGTGCATCTAACACAGGAAATTGTGGGAAATTGTGGTCTTCGTGTTGTTCTACTAACCGAAACACTGCACAAGTAATCTTGTAACTATTATAGTTTTCTTTTATATTCTTTCCATTATGCTTTATCATGGGATATTGAATATAGTGGGCTTCTCCGCTGGCTCAGATGGTAAAGAGTCCACCTGCAATGTGGAACACCTGGGTTCGATCCCTGGGTTGGGAAGATGCCCTGGAGGAGGGAATGCCAACCCACTCCAGTATTCTTGCCTAGAGAATCTCCATGGACAGAGGAACCTGGCGGGCTATAGTCCATGGGGTCACAAAGAGTCAAACATGACTGAGCGACTGAGCATACATACACAGTGATTTTTACAGTCCTTAGACAGATAGGCTACCCATTCCAGTATTCTTGGGCTTCCCTGGTGGCTCAGATGGTAAGGAATCTGCCTGCAATGTAGGAGACCTGGGTTCAATCCCTGGATTGGGAAGACCCCTGGAGGAGAGTATGGCAACCCACTCCAGTATTCTTGCCTGGAGAATCCCATGGACAGAGGAACCTGGTTGGCTAATCCATAAAGTCGCAGAAGTTGGACATGACTGAAGTGACTTAGCATGTATGCATACCCGCAGCTACATTTATCAATCACATTTGCTTCTCCCACTTTGAGTTTAAAAAAACAAAATGCCACTATTCGTCCCGTGGCCTCATTTCTGAAGGCCCCCCACACCCACCCAGCCCCTTCCCTCCAGACTTGCAAGTCTGTGTGCTTTTCCCCGATATGCACGGGCCTTGGTCATCTCTGAAAGCTCTGTTCCTCCTTCCCTTAATGCCCTTCCAGCCCTTCATCATCATCTTGCCGGCCCTGCTTTCCTTTTTACACTTGACTGCCGATGTTGCCTTCTCCAGGACGCCCTCCTGGACCTGACAGTAGCATTACCCATACCCAGGGGCTCTTGCCACCCAGAGTCACTGCCACCATAAGTAATACGTGGTGTTGTGAGCCCCTGTTCCTGGGCCCTAGTTCCTCACCAGACTGTTTCTAAGAGTGAGCCTCCTTGTTGTTTAGTTGCTATCGCTACGTCATGTCTTAACTCTTTTGTGACCCCATGGACTTTAGCCCACCAGGCTCCACTGTTCATGGGATTCTCCAGGAAAGAATACTTGAGTGGGTTGCCATTTCCTTCTCCAAGGGATCTTCCCGACCCAGGGACTGAACCCGCATCTCCTGCACTGGCAGGCGGGTTCTTTACCCCTGAGCCACCAGGGGAGCCTGAGCCTCCTTGGAGACAGCTTGTTAAATCAGTAAATTGGTGTCAAGTGAAACCATGAATAAGGGACAAGAGTTTTCAGGGTCAGTGTGGTTCTAAACGAAGGGCATGTGGAATTAACGGCAGGGCTGGCAGCACTTAGGGGTGTCCCGTAGAGGCCGAGAGCCTCCCTGTTTGCTTTGTGGGGACTGGATCCACCCAGCAGAGCCCATCAGCGCCGACTGAGCACACAGCAGTGGTGAGGGACCACGCTCACTCTGTCTTTCTGGATCCCACTCACAGAGTCTGTGATTCTCCCAGCCAGTGTCTGTGGGCCGCTCCCTCTCAGCCCTCTTCCAAGAATATCTTCCTCTTCCTCCCAGTCTCCGGGTCTCTCTGACCCTCAGTCTCCTTTTCTCTAGCATCCAAAGCCCAGGAGAATGGATCCTCCCTTTCAGTCCCGGAGGGCCAGCCCTTGCGCCTGGTCTGCGTCGTCGACAGCAACCCCCCCGCCAGGATCAGCTGGGCCCGGGGGAGCCTGACCCTCAGGGCCTCGCCGCCCAGCCACCCGGAGGTGCTGGAGCTGCCACGGGTGCTCAAGGGAGACGAAGGAGAGTTCACCTGCCGCGCTCAGCACGCCCTGGGCTCCCAGCATGTCTCCCTGAGGGTCTCGCTGCAGAGTGAGTGTCCAGGGGCTGCCCGCGGAGGCCCACCCCTGCCCACAGGCCCTGAGTGCCCCCAACGACAACTGCCGGGCGGGCAGGTGGCTCGGGGTGGGAGGAGGCGCGCACGTGGGGTCCTCCATCCCGTAGGTGAGGGGAGCCTGGAAGGCCAGGGGCCGCAGTCCACCTGGGAGCGGGAGGACGAGGCTGAGGACCATCGGGTGACACGGCCTCGTCCACTCTCCCGCAGGGCGGTCAGCGCGCCTGGCAGAGGCGGTCCTGGTAGCCATCTGGGAAGTGGCTGTCAAGACCCTGCTCCTCCTCCTCTGTTTCCTGGGCCTCCTGTGAGCACTGCCCCGGGAGAGGAGGCTGAGGGGAGATGTGTATAAGAGACAGTTTTTACAGTCCTTAGACAGATAGGCTAC
>SJYA01011977.1:0-11418 GCA_006410615.1 Neotragus moschatus
GGCTCCATTCAAACTTCTCTGTCTATGGGTATTTGGAAAATCAGCCCTGGGCTCTGGAGAAGTTGTCAGGCCGTGCTAGCCTGTCCCATTTCCACTGGTTCTCCCTCTTCCTCTCCCCGTCTTCCAGTGCTCCATCTGGTAAGAATGGGAGCCTGCGGTCTTTTGGGCACGGGTCTGACCCCATCGGATGGGCTGCTCTGTTGAATTACAGCGGTGGCCTCGTTGAGCTAGTGGGAGGCCAGTTCCCCACTAAACAGGCCTCCTGGAGAGGGTGATGGCCCTGCCCCGCCCCTCTCTGTGATAGGGCCCTGGGCTGAAGCTGAAGAAGGAAGAACTAGACTAGCAGTTTTGCCTCCTTTACCCTGTTCTGGGGAGAATGCCTACTTGTTGACTGCCCTCTAGTGTCTAGCTGGGACATTACACCAAGGTTTAGGGCTTGGTGTTGGGACTCAGACCTGCAATTCCCATGTTGGCATCTCCTCTTGCCAGCTGTGTAACCTTTGGGCAAGCTCCTAATCTTTCTAAACCTCAGTGTTCCATTTCTACAAACCTCAAATAGTGGTGGTAGTATTTATATGGCACTTAGCACAGTGTCTAGTTCAGAGTGAGCTTCTGAAAATGGTGGCTTTTATCACTGTCATTTTGATTATCATCCCTTACAGAGCCTGGGGTTCCCTCCGCATTCCATCCACACCCCCTCCCTGATGGGATATGGCTTTTGTTTGGCTTACCAACACCTTCTGATTTAGGAAGACCCTTTCATCACTCCCTCTCTTCTCCTCAGGTGGCAGATGGGACCCCCTGTTCCCCCGACAGCTCCTCAGTCTGTGTCCAGGGCCGCTGCATCCATGCTGGCTGTGACCGCGTCATTGGCTCCAAAAAGAAGTTTGACAAGTGCATGGTGTGTGGTGGGGATGGTTCCAGCTGCAGCAAGCAGTCTGGTTCCTTCAAAAAATTCAGGTTTGTTCACTCCACCTTCCTGGGGATATAGAGGTATCCTCAACACTGTTTCTCCTTTCAAAGAGCTGACTTGGGAGTCTAGTAGGGGAGACATACAGACCCCTTCTCCAGAGGGTCAGCATGGGCTTGCCATGAGGGCCACTGTGGGCATTGGGGAAGGCTTCCCCAGGAGGCGACCTCCCTCCTGGAGGGAGTAGGAACTGGACAGGCAGCAAGGAGGCGGGGCTTAAAAGGGCACCTCAAGAAGGGGCGGCAAGTGTAAGGGCCCACAGAGAAGAGGGAGAAGGACACATCTGCAGGTAGCTCAGATCTAGGCTGGACAGCTCAGGAAGGTCTGGGGATTCAACCTGCTGCACACGTGTGATGGTACAAACTCTGCTCAGAATGGCAGAGAGGGTTCACCGAGATGCTGAGTTCTCTACTCACACACAGGTACGGATACAACAACGTGGTCACCATCCCCGCTGGGGCTACCCACATCCTGGTGCGGCAGCAGGGGAGCCCCAGCGTCCGGAGCCTCTACCTGGCCCTGAAGCTCCCCGATGGCTCCTATGCCCTCAACGGTGAATACACACTGATACCGTCCCCCACAGACGTGGTACTGCCCGGGGCAGTCAGCCTGCGCTACAGCGGGGCCACTGCAGCCTCGGAGACACTTTCAGGACACGGGCCCCTGGCTGAGCCCTTAACGCTGCAGGTCCTAGTGGCTGGCAACCCACAGAACGCCCGCCTCCGATACAGCTTCTTCGTGCCCCGACCGGCCCCCTCCACGCCACGCCCCACTCCCCAGGACTGGCTGCGCCGCAAGGCACAGATTCTGGAGATCCTCCGGCGGCGCTCCTGGGCCGGCAGGAAATAACCTCACCATCCCGGCTGCCCTTTCTGGGCACCGGGGCCTCGGACTTAGCTGGGTGAACGAGAGACCTCTGCAGTGGCCTCACCCCGAGACACCGTCGGGGCGGGGCTTAGTGAGCCCCGCCCCTCCTCTCCGCGCTACCGAGCAGGCTGGCCCTGCCGGGGTTTCCTGCCCTGGATGGCTGGTGGATGGAAAGGGCTGGGAGATTGTCCCCTATCTAAACTGCCCCCTCTGCCCTGCTGGTCACAGGAGGGAGGGGGAAGGCAGGGTGGGCCCCAGTTGTATTTATTTCGTATTTATTCACTTTTATTTAGCACCAAGGATGGGGATGAGGGTCAGGGTCCTGGGGAAACTGATCCCCTGCCTTCATAGCTCTCACCCTGTCTAGGAAATCCAGGGTGGTGGTGATAGGTGTATGTGATCTGTGTGTGTTTGTGTGTGTGTGTGTGTGTGTGTATGTGTGTGGTTCATCCTGCCCAGCTTTCCTCTCCTTGAATTTTATTTTCTGGGAAAGGAAGAGTCAAGGGTAGGATAGGCCTTCAGGGAGTAAGAGATTATCATATTTTTTAAATATAAATTGAGTTTTGCTATTTATGTGCTCCTTTTGGAGTCAGACAGATGTGGGTTGCACCCTGATTCCACATCTCTGAACGTTAGTTTCCTCATTTGACAATAATAATACCTCCTTTGTAAATTTGTTATAAGGATTAAATACTGTAAATAAAGAACTAGCATAATGCCTAGCACTCAGTAAGTGCTCAACAAATGTCAACTGTTGTCCGTTGTTATTATCACCACCTTGCTGTCCTCAGCTCCACTGTCTCCAGAGTCTGCAGTGCATCTGAAGGTGGCAAAGATCTGCGTCAGTGGTGCCTGGCCTCGCCCCCAGGCTCAATTCCTTTGGTTGGCAGAGCCCTAGCCTGGATTTTGAAGGACTGTCAGAGAAAGGACAATCCTGTCCCTGATTCCTGGAGGCTCCCAACCACGTGGAGACTTAATAAACACTGCAGTACAAGCACAGTTGATAAGAACATGAAGGTGAAAAATAACAAGAACAACTAAGTCAATACATGCAAACAGTGCTTAGTAATGAGAGTGCCAGGAAGGGGGTCCTGGGGAAGCTATTTCAGAAAGACCACAGGAGCAGGCGCTGGTGGGTCTGAATCTGAGTTGGGGTTCAGCATCTTATTAGCTGGTAGTGGTGGATAAGTCACAGATTTTGAGCCTTAGATTGCTCATGTGTGCAAGAGGGCTAAAAATACCTCTTCCCACAGGGTTATTCTGAACAAATGTTACAGTATTTTCAAAACTGTGAAGACTGTACCCATGTGAATTACCCTTGTGAGTACTGAGTAACAGACACAGAGTCCTTAGAAACCAGTGTAAACCTAGCAGACTTCTTTGAAGACATGAGGTTAGAATGGAATTTAGTAAGAGGTATGGCAGATAGTCAGGAGGGCCAAAAAAAAAAGGAAAAAAAAGGGGCATGGAGAAGCTGAAGCAAGGGGGAGCCAAGTGTTCAGTGGTGGCAGAAAACACCTGAAGGGCAGCTGGGTACTGAACAATTCTATTTTTTCTTCTAACTGTGTGACTTTGATAAAGGAACAGGCTTGTGATAGGGTGGCAGGTAGACTCTGCAAGAATCTGGAGTCTTGAGGCAGGAGCAGAACTGCTAGGGATTAAAGAAGGTCTAAATGTGGAGGTGAGGGAGGAGCTATAGGTAAAGAAGACCCTGAGGTGGAAGTGGAGGAAGAGGAAGCAGGGAAAATAGAGGTGCTTCATTCTGCCGTAGCAGCTCCTGGCTGGGATGCCACACATTGCTTGGGATATAGTGCTGGGACTAGGGGATTAAGGCAAGCCATGGAGAGTGGTGGTATTGTGTGCCATGCTCACTGGGGCTGGGCTTCGTTGCTCGCGTAACAGGCAGCGCCTTGCACAGTGCACTGGAGTTTGTGCCACCAAGCATGGCACTCACTCCCTCAGCAGCACTGGGAACGGGGCAGGCCCCTGCTCCACTCCATCTCTTCTCTTCATCGTGTATGGCCCCACTGCTGTGCTTGGCCCTGGCCCTTCCTCCCGTCCTCCTACCAGCCAGGTTAGAGGAAGGAGAAACAGGAGAGTGGGACAAGGCCAGAGTGATCTTCAAATGTTTCACCTAAGTAGCAAAATTGGGCCACCAATACTATGAGCTAATGGTATATTAAGCCAAGTTCAGTGCTAAGTAGACCTGAGGTACAAACACAAACAATATATGACTAAAGATGCTCACTGCAATCTGGGGGAATGTTTTGTAGTATACCTCCGCAAAGAGAAAGATAGGATAATATGAAGAACTGTATGATAAAGGCAAACTGAACCGAGGCCCAGGCTTCAATGGACTATGAGGTTTCAGGGGAATGAATCCTGGGATTCCCTAGTGGTCCAATGGTTAGGACCCCGTGCTTCTTCTGCAGGGGATACAGATTTGATCTCTGGTCAGAGAACTAACTAACATCCTGCATGCTGTGCAGTGTGGTCAAATAAAATAAAAAAAAGGAGAGTGTCCTGGGCTGGGCCTTATGAACAGGTAATCATGATACCCCTTCTTATGTTTCCTTAGTGTCTATGGTAATTCACACTTTGTAAATCACTTTCATATGTACTATTTTAAGAGAAAGCCCTTTTCTCACTGAATAAGATTCTGACTGCCATGCAGACATTTTTCCCGGGAAGGCGCTGAGCTCAGAGGCCACCTGTATGATTGGGCGGGTAGGTGGGTGGAGTTAGACAGTGAGACAAGAAACAGCTGCTCCCCAAAGAGAAGTGATAGGCATTCTGGCCCTAAATCCCAAGCAAGGCCTCACCCCTTTCCAGAATGTTCTCATCATAGCACCCTCCCCAGAAGCAGGCCATAGACTGCCTAACATCCTGATGTCAGGAGTCCAGCAAGTTCTTCCTATGGATTAAAGAGTGTATACCCCCCTCGAAGAGCCAGGATGAGCCCTGCCTCCTCCGTCTGCCTAATCTACTGCCTTCATGGGGCTGAGCTGGGGTACGGATGGACAAACAGAGGAGAAACAAGAATAACAGGAGGGAGGAAAGCATGGAGACAGCTCAGATATCTGGTCGTTAAGGGGAAAAGAACGATGTTGAGCTGACGGAAGAAGAGTCAGTGACTGCTGGGAGAGCCCAGTCCTTTCAGAAGTTCAAGCAGACACAACCATTTTATAGGATGGCAAAGGTGACTGTGTGTGTGAGGTGGGGGAGGAGATTGAAGCAATAGCTGTGAGTTGGGCCAATTTCTTTCAAATCTTTCTGTCCCAGAGATTCTCTGTTTTAGCAGTTAGAGCAGAAGAAATCTGGGCATTTGTCCAATCACTAATTTTGTGGTGGGCGTGGGAGGGCCAGGGTTTGGGGTGGGGTGTATTTTGTGGAATGAGCTATTAATTTACATTTCCACCCCCTCTCTAGCCCCACTTCTTTGATTTTCACATAATATTAGAATATTTTATTTTCTAAAATACTAGATTGATGGTAAGTGACAAAACCTTCATCTTATGGTCAGGACTTGTTGAGGAGGAAGGAAGAAGAGAGTAGAACTTAATGTATTAACATTTTATTGTTAATACATATAAGAGGATGCTTCTGAACCAGTTGACCACCTTCCTCGTTGACTGTTGCTGGGGGGAAGCCAAAACCATTGGCAGCAAGAGTAACCAGCTGACAGCTGCAGGAAACCACCAGTTCTTAAAAAGCCACTCTGAAAGAGGTGGGTGAGGGGAAGGGGGGGGTGGTTTTGCAACAATGCTGCAAAACCTCCTGAGACAGGACCTTATATGGGGACAGGCCCTGAGTACTCAAGTAGCTTTAGTAAGGAAAGGGAGGGGAGGAAGTAGATTCAAGGCATCCCTCATAGTCTTTGGGCAACCAACAACAGGCCCTGCAGATCCAGTAATAAATATACCAACAGTGACACACGTTGACACACATGTTCAAATACAGATGCACAAATAAGCATTGGGAAGCTGAAAATGTAGAATTGAGGCCTGAAAATGGGTCAGAAAGAATAAGTTAATTGACTTAATTCCCCTATACAAATAATCTGTTCATCACACTTATCTGTTCAATAAATAAACCATTAGGTTATAAACCAGAATCAAATCATTCTCTCACAGTGTCTGGAAAGGACACAGATTTTTGGAGTTGGACTGAATCTAAGCTTTGCAAGAGCCAAGATGTAATGGCATGATCTTAAATTGCTTGATCCATTATTATATTGTATTATCTAATATTATATCATATTGTAATAATATTATTATTACTTGTGCTATTTTGTAAAAATTTATGCCAAAAGTTCTAGGTTACATTCAGGGGATAATAAAAAGGAAGACATGGTTTCTGTCCTGAGAGTTCATAGTCTGATGGCTCAGACATTTGGGTAAGACAAAGATTCCAGACATGTGTGACAGGTGCCAAGATAGAGGGGGGTCATAGGGTGTGAGGTCACAGAAGTGTTCCTAGAGGTGTCTGCCTACCCTTTGAGAAATAAACTGTAAGCGCTTGTGGAGAGTAGGGTAGTGGTGGAAGAAGAATTTCTGCTTGCTAGGTCAGCTCCCAAGCTCTTCTCCGTTATGCAAAATCAAAATAAAGTGAACAGACTTGAAGCTGGTGGATAACACCTGTAAGGAACTGAGCAGAGTTGGAAGGGGTAGTTTTGGGAAGAAGCTGCCATCTCAGTAGAAAATGTTAAGTGGCAGAGGAGGATTTTAAAGACATTGAGCTGTACATTAGAATGTGCTCTTGCTTCCCTCTCCGTTCCCCCATGCCTCTGATGTCTCTCCTCGAGAAACTAAGTAGAGATTTATTGTTGTTGTTCTTGTTTAGTCACTAGGTCGTGTCCGACTCCCGATACTTTTGCAACCGCGTGGACTGTAGCCTGCCAGGCTCCTCTGTCCATGGAATTCTCCAGGCAAGAATAATGGGAGTGGGCTGCCATTTCCTCTCCAGGAGATCTTCTCGATCCAGGGATTGAACCCATGTCTCCTGCATTGGCAAGTGGATTCTTTACCACTGAGCCACCAGGGAAGCCCACGTAGAGATTTAAATTACTATTATTTTTAGTTATTAGACTAGGTTTCTTCTGTTACGTTGCATGTCATGACTGGGCCTCTAGGGGCCCCATGATTTATTCAGAATACCAAAAGGCAGGATGTTGTGGTAGAAACCAGCATATTAGAATTCAAGGCTTCAGAAATGGAGCAGTTCTCAATGATGACTAAGCCCAGGGTGTGACGGCATGTAAAGGAGTGGAGGTGAAGTTTCCTGAAAACAGGGAGCTTGCAAACGAATGTAGAGGAGTTGTTAGAAGACGGTAGATATGAGGATAGAAGGGGAAGATCAGTTTTACAAGAGTAGAACACCACGGAGGGGCAGAAGCTCGGAGGGAACGTCCTCTAGATGAGATATGTGTCGATTTTCTGTGTAAGTCTATCTTTTCCATTATATAGTGAGACCTTTAAAAAAAAAAAAAGTAGGGCTTTTACTTGACTCCTATATTGTGCGCAAAATTCAGATGTATTGAATATCCACTGTTTTCTGGCCCTTTCCCCTACTTCTAATTATCACAAAACCCTTTAAGATGGGTTCATTGTACAGATGAACCCAGAGAGTGTATTGCTCAACATCACACAGCCAGAGATTTCAAAGCTTCCACTGTGGGACTTCCCTGATGGTCCAGTGGTTAAAGATCTGCCTTGCGATGCAGGGGATGTGGGTTCAATCCCTGGTTGGGGAACAAAGGCCCCACATACCTTGGCATGACTAAGCCTTTCTGCTGCAACTCCTGAGCCCACACACCACAGCTAGAGAATCTGTGCACCACAATGAAACACTACCCATGATGCAACAAAGACCTGATGCAGCCAAAAAAAAAAAAAAAAAAAAGTTGCTGTTGTACTGAAATCCAGTATCATATAAGCCTTCACAGGCACATCAAACTCATTAAGTCCAAAGTTTAACTTGCCATCGCTACTGTTTCCCCCAAATTTGCCTCTTCTAAGTTTTGTTTCTCATTAAATGTCCATTGGTCCACATTAGAAATCCAAGATTCATCCTGGAGTCTTCTAACTCCCTGACTTGGCACATGCCATCAATCACCAAGTCCTAGTAGCCTCCCCAAAGTTCGCAAAGGTGTCTTCCCTTTAGTCCCACTGAAATTACCTTACTTTGCATGAGCTTCATTTCACTCCTGGGTTTCTGCAGTAACCTTACTAGGTCCCTGTTTCCAGCCTTGACCACTCTGATAATGCGCCACGTTTCCAGCAGCAAGCTTCCTAAAATCTCTGTTTTGAGCATTTTAATGGCTTCGTCTTACCCTCAGGATAAAAATCTCTTTTAATGTGGCTTATGGACTCTTTCATCATCTGGCACCTATTTACCTCATCAGTCTCATCTCTCAACGTTCCTCTCACCCTATCGTTTAGCTCTACTGATCCATATTTTAGATTTCCCCAGTGCCCTAATTTATTCCTCATATTCAGACTACACCATGGTTTTCTTGGTCTAGAACACAATCCATCTGTTAAAAGATAATTTTCAAAAAAGGCTAAAATTATAACACTCACCCTGAAAAAACTTATTCTGACACTGGTTAAAATGGCAAGAAAGATTGTATTCAGGATTATCACGATAGGGGCCAGCACTGTCCCAGTTAGAGAGAGACTGGATTCAACTCTGAATACAGTTGTTTCTCTAATGGTCTGGGAGTGAGCAAGGAGAATGAAGACAGAACACGAAATCTGGGACAATGGGTCAGGGGACCTGCAGCCTCTATTGGACTGAGGTGCAGAGTCCACTCTGAGTCCAGCTTTTATTCCTAATTGTAGACCACCAGACTTTCTCAGATCTTATCTTTCTCAAGACACATGCTGTTTCAATCAGATACTCCTAAATGTCATGGACTACACTGACAGAGTCCAGATCTCTTTGTTTTTACCCCTGGCCTCTCCCTTCTGGGCTAGTCTTAGGAACAATTAGCAAGTGAGTAAGCAGCGAGGAGAAGGGGTCGACAGAGGATAAGATGGTTGGATGGCATCACTGACTCAATGGACCTGAGTTTGGGTGGACTCCGGGACTTCGTGATGGACCTGGAGGCCTGGCGTGCTGCCGTTCGTGGGGTCGCAAAGACTTGGACATAACTGAGCGACTGAACTGAACTGAAGCAATATTTATGCCTGACTCCAACCTGGTGTTCCAAGGTCTATGCTTTCATGATCCCAGTCATACTCCTTTCTGGGTCTGGCCTTGGGGTTTGTAACAAGGATATTATTCTAAGAAAAACATGAAAGATAACCATTAACGTAGTTTCTTAATACATGCTGTTTTTCTAGGTGCTGTTTCTGTGGAGTTTCTCAAGGCTGTGAAAGTACATTATTAGGAATTCCCTCTAAATACAGTAAGCACAAATGGATATTTATAGCCAATGAGAAGAATGAAAGAGTCAATGGACGGAAAATTACATCAAGGATAAGAGGATTTTTGCTAAACCAACTTAGAATTCTTGCTAAAAGCAGGACGAGGAGATCAGAAATTAAAGGTAAGGTAAGAAGCAAGAAATTTAGCAAGAAATTAAGGTAATTCTTGCTAAACTGATATTGGATTCTTCCTAAAAATGGCTATAGGCCCAAGGATGAGGTCTAAAAGAGGGCTCAGGGGACCCGTTTAAAATTTGGTCAAGGAGAGACTTTTTGTTAATACACATATAAAAATGAACACCTGTTAAAGGTTTTGTTTAACTCACAAGGAAACAAGCAGAAGACTCTTGAGAGTCCTTCAAAGAGCAAGGAGATCAAACCAGTCAATCCCAAAGGAAGTCAATCTTGAATATTCATTTGAAAGACTGATGCCCAAGCTGAAGCTCTAATACTTTGGCCACCTGATGCAAAGAGCCGACTCATTGGAAAAGACCCTGATGCTGGGAAGAACTGAAGGCAGGAGGAGAAGGCGATGACAGAGGATGAGATGGTTGGATGGCATCATTGACTCAATGGACATGCGTTTGAGCAAGCTCTGGGAGATGGTGAAGGACAGGGAAGCCTGGCATGCTGCAGATCATGGGGTCGCAAAGAGTTGGACACGACTGAGCAACTGAAAGAATAAACACATTTATTCAGGGATAAGGAAATATGAAAATGAAGGCAAAACTGTTTTTCCACAAATTCTGGAGGAGGGGGTTAATTGAACCTCTGTCGGAAAACAGAATTTACTTTGGGTCAGTTACCTACAGAGTTGTAAAATGGCCGCGTGGAAACAGAAACTTACACANCGACTGAGCAACTGAAAGAATAAACACATTTATTCAGGGATAAGGAAATATGAAAATGAAGGCAAAACTGTTTTTCCACAAATTCTGGAGGAGGGGGTTAATTGAACCTCTGTCGGAAAACAGAATTTACTTTGGGTCAGTTACCTACAGAGTTGTAAAATGGCCGCGTGGAAACAGAAACTTACACAACAGAAGGACATGCTATAGACAAGTACTTTAGGTTTCCTGTCACTTCTGGGAAATCTTTCCCAAACTTCAACTTGTGAATGAGGTGCAATTTCTAGGTTAGCATATTTATTACACTATATTGTGTGTAACGCCTCCCATCCCCACATAAGAACATGAGCTTTTTGAGGCAGACACTGTGAGTTATTCAAAGTTTTCTCAGTGTGATCATCTGCTTCTAAGAAGCACAATATTCGAAGCGGGTAGTAGAAGCCACAAGATAACTATATTGCGTATTAGTGGAGCTTCCGTCTTATTCTAACATCTGGGGAAACACATTTTTACATTAAAGCAGACGCTGCCCTCCCCTTCATACTCAATGTTTTCTTCTTTTATGAACCATTTCTATTTCAAGGCCTGAGGAATACCTTGGGGATACAAAACTGCACCAGAGTGGTCTGCAAAGATGGATCCCAAGCAGGAAACAATTTTGATAATAAGTGGCACTAGGTTGCAGGAGGGGCCACTGACACATCGAGAATCGCATTCAGACCAGCCTGGGATGATAGGTCTTCTGACACACCAGCCTCTCGGTCCCTCTTGGCTCTGAGGAAGGTCCTGGTTGGACTGGCTATTTTTATAAGTCTAGGGGTGGGGACTGGACATGGTACAACAGACCGCTTCCAAATCTGGAAAGCAGTATGTCAAGGCTGCATATTGTCACACTGCTTATTTAACTTACATGCAGAGTATATCAAGCGAAATGCCAGGCTGGATGAAACACCAGCTGGAATCAAGGGAGAACTATCAATAACCTCAGATATGCAGATGACATCACCTTTATGGCAGAAAGCGAAGAACAACTAAAGAGACTCTTGATTCTGAAAGTGAAAGAGGAGAGTGAAAAAACTAGATTAAAACTCAACATTCAGAAAACTAACATCATGGCATCTGGTCCCATCACTTCATGGCAGATAGATGGGCAAATAATGGAAACAGTGACAGACTTTATTTTGGGGGGTTCCAAAATCACTGCAGATGGTGAGTACAGCCATGAAGTTAAAAAACATTTGCTCCTTGGAAGAAAAGTTATGACCAACCTAGATAGCATATTAAAAAGCAGAGACATTACTTT
>SJYA01011978.1:0-12167 GCA_006410615.1 Neotragus moschatus
CACTTTATGTTCAAGAATATTTGTACATTTATCATATCTTGTTAAAAGACACATATTTTCTCCCCACCCGCCCTTGGTATACTTGCCTGAGATTTTGTGGCATGTGAACATTCTTGGGAAGAAAACATTTTTTTCATGTATTTGGTAAAAAAAAAAAAAGTGTAATTCTTTATTGTTATTGTTCAGTTGCTAAGTCATATCTGACTCTTTGTGACTTCATGGACTGCATCACACCAGGCTTTCCTGTCCTTTACTGTCTCTCAGAGTTTTCCCACACTCATATCCACTGGGGCTTCCCTAGTGGCACCAGTGGTAAAGAACCCTTTTGGGAGCTGCGTTAGGCATTACTGACAAAATGGAGACATGGCCCCAACCCCCTCTCTTTGTCCCGCAGGCATGGACCCAGGATGAAGGAGTTAAGCTTTGTGATTCTGACTTGTTTTTTCCTTTCCTCGGCTGGGTTGATTGAAGAGAATGTTAAGGTGCTTATTATTCTTAGGAGGGGCATGAGAAGGCACAAAGGCTTCTGCAGCTGTGCTCAGAGAATAATTCATAAAGTTAATCATTGATATTTGTTCAAGGACTTTTACAAAAGAGTGTTCCAGGGTGAGAACATAGGCCACAGCTTGAGGGCATGGGAGGGATTGCTATCTGAAGCCTATTTGTGAAGAAAGTGTTTATGGCAAGGGAGTTTGCTGAGTTTAGGGCTTAGGAATAATTAAAATAGTTAGAAGCTAAAGATTTAAGGAATGTTGTAATGTTAGTATATTCTACTATAGTTTATAGAGATTAGGGACTTTGGAGATATTAATAACTAGAAGCCCTTTTTTTAAGAAATAGTAAGCTTAAGATAGTAGGGGCAAACAGGACTTAGAAAGATTAGAAATAAGCTGAGGTTTGTTGTATGCAGCCCAGACTTAAACACGAGTTAAAATGTAATCACGAGTTAAACTAAAAACCATTCTGAGAGAACTACTGGAGCAGAAACTCTGCTTGAAGGACAACGGTGACTTATGGGGACTATAAATCTGGGTGAGGGGAAATTGACAACATCAAACCTCTGACCTAATGCTTTTGTTAAAATGTAAAAAGAATCTTAAGCTTAAAATAAAGTTAAGTAGTCTAAGAAAATTGAGAGGCTGTGTCATTACTCACTGTCACCATTCCTCCCTTCAGGTTGAATCCCCGACTGCTGCAGCTGGACTCTGGAAGAACCCATCTGACAATGCAGGAGACAGAATAGATGCAGGCTCTATCCCTGGGTTGGGAAGATCACCTGGAGAAGAGCATGGCAGTCCAGTTCAGTATTCTTGCCTGGAGAACCCCCATGGGCAAAGGAGACTGGCTGGATATAGTCCTTAGGGTCTCAAAGAGTCAGACACCACTGAAGCAACTTAGCACACAAGCACACATGTCCGTTGAGTTGGTGATGCCATCCAGCCATCTTATCTCTGTCACCCCTTCTCTTACTGCCCTCAGTCTTTCCTAGCATCAGGGTTTTTCGAAATGATTTGGCTCTTTGCATCAGGTGCCCAAATTATTGGAGCTTCAGCTTCAGCATCAGTCCTTCTAGTGAATATTCAGGATTGATTTTCTTTAAACTGACTGGTTTAATCTGCCTGGTGTCCAAGCAGATTAAAGACTCTTAAGAGTCTTCTCAATTGTTAGTTGAGAAGCCTTAGATCATTTTGAAGAGACTTTGAAATTCTTCAAAATGGTAAATTTAAAGTAATGCACAAAAGCAAATAGTTTACAATTTTTTATTTTTTGTAAATAAAAATCCTTTCATCTGTCCTACCTTTATGAATGAGGTACAGTTGGCTTATAATATTATTATTAGTTTCAGGTGTACAACTTAATGATGGCAAAAGTCTGTATAGTCAAAGCTATGGTCTTTCCAGTGATCATGTACAGACGTGAGAACGCTGCTGCTGCTAAATCGCTTCAGTAGTGTCCAACTCTGTGCGACCCCATAGACGACAACCCACAAGGCTCCCCTGTCCCTGGTATTCTCCAGGCAAGAACGCTGGAGTGGGTTGCCATTTCCTTCCCCAATGCATGAAAGTGAAAAGTGAAAGTGAAATTGCTCAGTCATGTCCGACTCTGAGCAACCCCATGGACTGAAGCCTACCAGGCTCCTCCTTCCATGGGCTTTTCCAGGCAAGAGTACTGGAGTAGGGTGCCATTGCTTTCTCTGAAAGAAGGCTGAGCACCAAATAATTGATGTTTTCAAATTGCAGTTGTGGAGAAGACTTTTAAGAGTCCCCTGGACAGCAAGGAGATCAAACCAGTCAATCCTAAAGAAAATCAACCCTGACTACTCATTGGAAGGACTGATACTGAAGCTGAAGCTCCAATACTTTGGCCACCTGATGTGAAGAGCCAATTCATTGGAAGAGACCCCGAGGGTGGAAAAGATAGAGGGCAGGAGACAGGAGTGACAGAGATGAGGTGGTTGGATGCCATCACGGATTNAAAGAAGGCTGAGCACCAAATAATTGATGTTTTCAAATTGCAGTTGTGGAGAAGACTTTTAAGAGTCCCTTGGACAGCAAGGAGATCAAACCAGTCAATCCTAAAGAAAATCAACCCTGACTACTCATTGTAAGGACTGATACTGAAGCTGAAGCTCCAGTACTTTGGCCACCTGATGTGAAGAGCCAATTCATTGGAAGAGACCCTGAGGGTGGAAAAGATAGAGGGCAGGAGACAGGAGTGACAGAGATGAGGTGGTTGGATGCCATCACGGATTCAGTGGATGTGAACTTGGGCAAACTCTAGGAGATAGTGCGCGTCGGGGATGCCTGGCATACTGCAGTCCATGATGTCACAAAGAGTTGGATACAACTTAGTGACTGAACAACAACAAAATTTCCATATGTTAGGCACCACCATTAATACAGTGTTATATTCCCCATGCTGTACCTTGCATCCCTGTGACTTATTTATTTTGTAACTGGCAGTTTGTACCTCTTTAATCCCTTTCACCTATTTCACTCACCTACTTTATCGTCTTTTCATGAAGTTTCATGAAGCTTTGTATGGTCACAGCTAGTTACTAGACTCACCATGGTATTCATTACATAATGTATTTAAATGTTGAATCACTGTTGTATACCTGAAACTAACATAATGTACATCAGCTTTCATATTTTTAATTTCTTTTTATAGTCCCCTAAAGTGAAGCCTTGATGATAGGCTTCTTTGACAGCATTGGATGCTGACATTTGTCAATTATCATGGTTAATAGGATTTCCTAAAATAATTTGTAATTGTTTTAATGCACCGTTAGCAGTGTGACATTCTAAACACTGTCTCTCTTTAATTTCAGCCTGTGAAGTTGAAGCAGGAAAAGTTTACCAAGTGTCCTCAAAAGAGCACGTCCAGCCTTTCAAAGAAAACATGGAACAATTTATTATTCAAAGTAAATTCTGAAAAGATGCTGTACTTCCCTCCCTGCTCAGCAGAAAGGTAGAAGGCATTTTCAAAAATAGTCATTGGTTTAAAAGGGATTATTTTAACATCACAGAAAAATAAATGATGTTATATCATAAATCACACAGTTGTGATAGATGAGCAATTAGCTCAACATGCTGTTTTGTGGATAATATTCATTATTACTATTTTTTAATGACAGTAAATACACTAGTTATTAGTTAAAGCAGAATATACTTTTAAAGGCATTAAAACTTTTATGCTTTTTGTAATAGAAAGTTAGATATTCTTTAAAGTTTTATCTACATGTACAACTTGATACTTCCTTTATCAAAACATTGTGGTACAAAACAATGTATACTGATGATTTTCTGATCTTTAAAACATTATATTATGTTTTTATAGGATGTATAAATATTCCTGGATATTTAACACATTTTCCCCAAGGACCATAAAAGCTTTATAAATATTATATTCTTGATTCTTCCTATAGTCCTAAATAAGCAGCAATGGAAATTTTCAAACAATATTAAAAGAACAAAAAATTTTAATAGGAAAAAATCTATTAATCTATTGCTGTTTGAAATCTTTGAAATATGATTATGTCAAAGGACTCACTACTCCACACATTTCTGCTTTGGAATATTGCATTTCTTCTGAAGATCAGATCTGTATGAAGCTGTGCTCTGGGAGGCTCTCCTAGTTCAGGAATTCTCCAGAGACTGATGTGGCCTGAGACTGAAGCCAAGCAGTGCTTTGAAGACTGAGTTCATCTTCTGTCATTTTATAGTTTGTTCAGGTATCTGTAATGATGATAACCCAGTGAATATGTTATACTGGAATTTGATTAAACATTAAGCACAGCTCATTTTTAAATAAGACAATACCATTTAATCATTTAAATTAATTGTGATATTAGAAACAGAAGTTTGGTCCATCATATATCAGAGTGGTTGTCATTTTCATATCCTCAGGGCCTCATAAGTGAGAATAGAAAGTCTGCTCACTGATTCCTAAATAGTCCTTGACTGAAACCCATGTTATGTAAGATCCTGTCAGCTCACTCCAGTCTTAATGGTGAAGGAAAGTGAATCTTGGTTTTCCATCCAGTGGGCCTTTAGGATCAAGAGCCTGTAATCTTATGGAAAAAAAAAAAATATATATATAGCTTATGGGTAAAAAATAGTCCTTAACTCTGTAACTTATTAAAAAAGAAGTCAAACAATTTGCTAGATTTCACATCTAAAACATTAATTAGTGTGTCATTCATATAGTTGTTCACATTATATGTGATTATATTCTATAATATTTTGAATCTGTATTTTGTAGACCAAATGCTGAATTTTTCTTTTGACTCCATCTTAGTCATTTTTTGAATGAAGAACAAAATTGTGTTTTGCCACCCACGTAGATTTTAGAAATTGTGCTTATAAATCATATGTGATCACCCATATCTAATCTTTCAAAATCATTATGATGATTCCAAGGTTGTGTGAGACCCTCAGAATTTGCCCAGTAGTTCATGTGGATGGGAGACCATATCCCTTCAGACTAAATGGATAGGTATCTATTCATGTTTTACTGGTCTTCTGTATTGTATCTCCTTTATTATGAAATTCAGGTGTTAGTAATTCTTCTGCTTCTCCATGACTTCATTGTCAAAGAAACAATGACTCTTGTAAAGATAATACCTTTTTATCTTTATAGGTATGAAATCCTTCACCTTATTACCATTAGGTTAATCCTCATTGAGTCCGACATGACTAAACGACTTTTACTTTCACTTCTGGGCTTCCCTAGTGGCTCAGCTGGTAAAGAATCCACCTGCAATGTGGGAGATTTGAGTTCCATCCCTGGGTTGGGAAGATCCTCTGGAGAAAGGAATGGCTGCCCCCTCCAGTATTCTGGCCTGGAGAATTCCATGGACTATAGAGTCCCATGGGGTCACAGAGTCAGACATGACTGAGTGACTTTCACTTTCAGTCCTAATTATGTGAATCTTTTCTTCATGTCTCTTCATCAAGTACCTTCAGTTAGCCTTTTATTTCTTCTCTGGTACTCTTCACGTATTCTATGATTAAAAAAAAGTTTTGAACCTATTGAATTTATTTGCCCAAACATTCTTTGGGGTACTGAGTCACAGCAGTGAATAAAAAAATGTTTGTGTCTTAGTGGGCATTACATTGTAGATTATCTGGAAGGCAGATGATGACAATAGCAAATCCTTAGGAAAAACTTACATAGATCAAATGTGTCTAAAATGTGGAAGAAAACAAAAGTCTAGCTTTAAACACGATTGCTCATGAGCCTGTGTTCAATGACATATAGTGAAAAAATGAATTTCAAAATACATTTCTCTAAGAATATGGCCAATTTTGGATCCCATATTTTTTCTAGTTATCAGGACAAAATTCTAAAATTAAATCTATACACTAAAAATACATTCCATTATATATGCCAAATCTTTGTTTATAATTAGGCCTTCTTCAGTAATAAAACAATTTTCCTACATTATCCTGTGTGCTTAGGTTACTTTACATGGATATATTCTTTTTTTTTTTTAAAGTCCATCAAAGGCTTTTCAATGTGCTTCATTTTCTAAAGCTAAAGTCTCTCTCAGACAATCCAAGAGCCTATATCCAGTGCTAACCAAACATTTAAATTGCATTAGCTCTCACAGTATAATAGAGACCTTTCTTAACTATACTCTAAGAGCCTCTGAGTCTATCTGGTCCAATTTTCCATGGATCCACCCCCATTTGAACTCCTCATCTTTCCAGTTCTACTCAAGACAAAACTTCATGGCCTTTACTTAAACACCTCTTTGGGAGTGTCCCTTTTCTCTGCTCTGAAATAGACAGACTTAGAGTTGAATCCTGTTTCCATAAAGCAGATATTGATTGTGTTGGTGACAGCTAAGTGCCATCCCTTGGAGAACTGAGAATGTACCATGAATAAATAATATTCAATTATTTATTATACAAATACAGTTCTGAGCACCCTCTCACAGTTTTATATTCCTTGTGACATTTAACCATACTCTGAGATTGTATCATTTTTTTTTGTCCCCAAACAGTGTAAGGTCCATTAAGAGAGCACTTTGCTTTGCTTCTTGCTGTGTCCCTACACCTAGAAAAATGCCTAGAGTATTGTATACACCATCCTGCTCACCAGACAAGAGCCCAACAACCCTCATTAAGCCTATATTCACACCAGGGTAGCTGAACGTTTGTTTCTTGACAGGGTAGTTGTCCTTATACAACACTGACTGCTGTCACCTAAGTCATGCCAGAGATCTGCTGCTGGAATTCACTTCTCAGCAGTACTATAATATTTCCCTTGCAAAGTTAGTTTTCTCAGTTTCTGAGATTTGTTTCTGTCTTCTCTTGAACCTCCACTGTCTTTCTGTTAACTTACCTATTGCTCTAATGATAATCTCACTTCATCAACATTCAGAAAACTAAGATCATGGCATTCAGTTCCATCACTTCATGGAAAATAGATGGTGAAAAAATGATAAGAGTGACAACTTTTATTTTCCTGGGCTTCAAAATCACTGCAGATGGTGACTGCAGCCACAAAATTAAAAGATGCTTGCTCCTTGGGAAAAAAGCTTATGACAAACCTAGACATCCACCAGACATAGAAAAATGGACTGGTTCCAGATTGGGAAAGGAGTACGTCAAGGCTGTATATTGTCACCCTGCTTATTTAACTTATATGCAGAATACATCATGTGAAATACTGGGCTAGCTGAAGTAGAAGTTGGAATCAATATTGCCAGGAGAAATATCAATAACTTCAGATGTGCAGATGACATCACCCTTATGGCAGAAAACTAAGAGGAACTGAAGAGTCTATTGATGAAAGTGAAAGAGGAGAGTGAACAAGCTGGCTTAAAACTCAACATTCAAAAAACGAAGATCATGGCATGCAGTCCCATCACTTCATGGCAAATAGATGGGAAAACAATGGAAACAGTGACAGACTATTTTCTTGGGCTCCAAAATCACCGCCAATGGTGACTGCAGCCATGAAAATAAATGATGCTTGGCTATGACCAACCTAGACAGCATATTAAAAAGCAGAGCTATTACTTTGCCAACAAATGTCTGTCTAGTCAGAGCTGTAGTTTTTGTAGTAGTCATGTATGGATGTGAGAGTTGGACCATAAAAAATACTGAGCACTGAAGAATTGATGCTTTTGGACTGTGGTGGGGGAGAAGATTCTTGAAAGTCCCTTGGACTTATACACAGAAGTCCTGCATACAAGTTCAAGGGAGATCGAACCAGTCAATCGTAAAGGAAATCAGTCCTGAATATGCATTGGAAGGACTGATGCTGAAGCTTAAGCTCCAATACTTTAGGCACATGATGCAAAGAACTGACTTATTGGAAAAGACCCTGATGCTGGGAAGGATTGAAGGCAGGAGGAGAAGGGGACGACAGAAGATGAGATGGTTGGATGGCGTCACCGACTTGATGGACATGAATTTCAGTAGACTCTAGGAGTTGGTGATGGACAGGGAGGCCTGGCATATTGCAGTCCATGGGGTTGCAAAGAGTTGGATATGACTGACTGAACTGAACTGAGACATCGTATTAGAAAACAGAGACATCACTTTCCCAACAAGAGTCCCTATAGGCTAAACTATGGTTTTTCCAGTAGTCATGTACAGATGTGAGAGTTGGACCATAAAGAAAGCAGAGTAAAGACCATAAAGATAGAGGGCAGAAGGAGAAAGAAGCAAGAAAGGATGAAATAGTTGGATGGCATCACTCACTCAATAGACATGAGTTTGAGAAAACTCCGGGAGATAGAAGTTCATGGGTTCGTGAAGAGTCAGACATGATTTAGCAACTGAACAACAACATACTCTGGTGAGCAACAGACTCAGTTACAAAGTTTCTGCCACACCCACCCATCACTGTATCTGCAAACCTGGCTGAGGGCCTTGGGCTTTGCCTTAAATTTTGAGGAGCAGAGACTTAAAGCTTTAAAGCCTGGGGACCATCTAAGTGGAGGCTGCCCAGACTTGAAGGCAGCAGGCCACTTTGAAGATTGTTTGCTTGCACTGTTAGAGAGATAAGGAGGCCTGTAACAGGTTGTGGGGGAATAGTCACAGTGCTGGAGACAGGATATATTTGAGGGATATTAATAACATAGAACAAGAAATCACTTGCTGACCAAATGAACATAAAGGCGATGGATGGTGTCCAGATTTCAGGTTTCAATGGCTGGGTGAATCACTGAGATAGGGAAAAGAAATCTTGGAAAAGTTTTGAATGAGTAGTATGATCATCTTAGGTGGACACACAGGTGACTATTCCCACTAAGCAGGTGTCTGTTTTCAGTAGATGTGGGAGAGGAGTTGAGATAGAGGACTGCACATCACAGGCCAAGTGTTTATTTAGTGCCTGTGATCACCTAGGAAGATAAGAAAATAGATTCTGGGGTAGAATTTTGGAGGAGAATACAGTTACAAGATGAACAGAAGAATCCCCAACAGGTGTTAGTAGTCAAACAGGCGGAAAGAACATGAGAGAAGCTATTGTAAGGGAAGCCAGAGTGAGGGATAGTTCAGAAGTGGGGAATGATAATAGTGGTACATGCTCCTGAATGAAACATTTCTCTTGGATTGGTATAGGCAGAAACCAGTTCTCGGAGGTTTTTACATTGAAGAGAAGTGAGAAAGTAGAGTGCAACTATGCAGTGACTTTAAAAGTTATTGTTGGACAAGTATAAGTGATACATGAGCATTTGACTTACTGTTTAATTGAAATCACTGCAATTAGCTTTCTCTGATATATATGAACATATGTGATAATTTTATTTTTGTGCATTGTTAGAAAAATAATTGGTAGACTCCAGATGCTTATGCATCATTTATTTATTTATTTTAACTTTATTTATGCAGCTTTAAGTACAGTCGATTTCTGATGTTACGTTAGTTTCTGCTATACAGCTAAGTGAATCAGTTACACATATATCTACTCTTTTTTAGAGTCCTTTCCTGATAGGTCATTACAGAGTACTGAGTTGAGTTATCTGTGCTGTACAGAATGTCTTTTGGATATCTATTTCTTGGTTTCTATTTGTTGGTTACCTATTTGTTGGCTGTCAATCATAGCATGCATATGTCAATCCCAATCTCCCAATTTATCCCTGCTCCCCATTTTTCTGGACTTCCCTGGTGGCTCAGATGGTCAAAAATCTGCCTGCAGATTTTTCGACCCAGGGTTCAGTCCCTGAGTCAGGAAGATCCCCTGGAGAAGGGAATGTCAATCCACTTGCCTGGAGAATTCCATGGACAGAGGAGCATGATGGGCTGCAGTCCACGGGGTTGCAAAGAATCAGATCTGACTGAGCAGCTAACACTTCCCATTCCTCCTGGTAACCATCAAATTTTTGTCCTATATCTATGATTCTGTCTCTATTTTGTAATAAGGTTCATTTGTACCATTTATTTTAGAGTCCATGTATAAGTGGTAATATATGATATCGGTCTTTGTCAGATTTGCTTCACCACAAATGGCATTATTTCATTCTTTTTATGGCTGAGTAGTGTTCCATTGTGTGTGTGTATATATATGTATATCTATATATACCACATCTCTTTAATCCATTCATCTATTGATGGACATTTAGGTTGCTTTCATGTCCTGGCTTTTGTAAATAGTGCTGCAATGAACATTGGGGTACATGCATCTATTTGAATATGTTTCTTTTTTCAGATATATTTGCAATAATATAGTAACCTTATTTTTAGTTTCTAAAGGAACCTCCAGACTGTTCTCCAAGTGGCTGCACCAATTTACATACCCACTAACAGTGTGGGAAGGTTCCCTTTTCTCCACACCTTCACTAGCGTTTATTGTTTGTAGACTTTTAGATGATGGCTGTTCTGACTGGTGTGAGGTGATACCTTATTGTAGTTTAGATTTGCATTTTTTAAATAACGAGCACTGTTGAGGATCTTTTCATGTGCATCTTGACCATCTGTGTGTCTTTTTAAAAGAAATATCAATTTAGATCTTTTGCCATTTTGGAGTTGGGTTGTTTGTTCTCTTTTACTGTGTGAGCTGCTTGTATATTTTGGAGATTAATCTCTTGTCAGTCACTTCATTTGCAATATTTTCTCCCATTCAGTGGATTGTTTTTTGTTTTGTTTATGGTTTCCTTTGCTGTGCAAAAGCTGTGAAGTTTAATTAGCTTCCATTCATTAATTTTTGTTTTTATTTTCATTTCTCTAGGAGGTGGATCAAAAAAGATTTTACTGTGATTTATGTCAGAGAGTTTCTTCCTGTGTTTACCTTTAACNGTGGATTGTTTTTTGTTTTGTTTATGGTTTCCTTTGCTGTGCAAAAGCTGTGAAGTTTAATTAGCTTCCATTCATTAATTTTTGTTTTTATTTTCATTTCTCTAGGAGGTGGATCAAAAAAGATTTTACTGTGATTTATGTCAGAGAGTTTCTTCCTGTGTTTACCTTTAACCATTTTATAGTGTCCAGTCTTACATCTAGGTCTTTGATCCATTTTGAGTTGATTTTTGTGTATGGTATTAGGGAGTATTTTTTCATTATTTTACATGTAGCTGTCCAGTTTTCCTAGTGCCACCTATAGAATAGACTGTCTTTTTCCAATTGTATGTTCTTGTCTGTTTTGTCATAGATTAGGTGACCATAATTGTGTGGGTTTATCTCGACTTTCTATCCTATTCCATTGATCTATGTTTCTGTTTTTTTTTTTGTGCCAATACCACCCTGTTTTGATGACTGTAGTTTGGTAGTATAGTCTGATGTAGTGAGCCCCATTTCTCCAGCTCTATTTTTCTTTTTCATGATTGTTCTGGCTGTTCAGAGTCTTTCATGTTTCCATACAAATTGTAAATTACTTTCTTCTAATTCTGTGAAAAATGTTATTATTTCATAGGGATTGTTTTGAATCTGTAGATTACTTGGGTGGTATGGTCATTTTGACAACATTGATTCTTCCAATCCAAGAGCATGGTATATCTCTCCATCTGTTTGTGTCATCTATAATTTCTTTCATCAGTATCTTATAGTTTTTGAAGTACAAGTCTTTTGCCTCCTTGGGTACATTTGTTTCTAGCTTTTTATTCTTTCTGATGTGATGGTAAATTAGATTGTTTCCTTAATTTCTCTTTTGAGTTTTTCACTATTAGTGTATAGGAATGCAAGAGATTTCTGTGTTTTAATTTTGTAGCTTGCAACTTTACCAAATTCATTGATGAGCTCTGGTTTTCTGGCAACATCATTAGCATTTTCTATGTATAGTATTATGTCATCTGCAAACAGTGACATTTTATTTCTTTTCCTTTGTCATTTNTTTCACTATTAGTGTATAGGAATGCAAGAGATTTCTGTGTTTTAATTTTGTAGCTTGCAACTTTACCAAATTCATTGATGAGCTCTGGTTTTCTGGCAACATCATTAGCATTTTCTATGTATAGTATCATGTCATCTGCAAACAGTGACATTTTACTTCTTTTCCTTTTTCCTTTTTATTATGAAATTTTAAAATATTACTATATATGTATTTTTAGATATTTTATATTATACTAAGTTATTTTATATATAATAGAAATATAGCATATTTGTGAACATATGTATGCTAAAATATGATTCTGTGAAAGTGCTGCTCTCAGTGTGTCAGCAAATTTGGAAAACTCAGCAGTGGCCACAGGACTGGAAAAGGTCAGTTTTCATTCC
>SJYA01011979.1:0-17506 GCA_006410615.1 Neotragus moschatus
CTAAAATATATGCTTGTAATGTCAGAGACTTGGGTTCAATCCCTGGGTTGGAAGATCCCCTGCAGGAGGGCATGGCAACTCACTCCAGTATTCTTCCCTGAAGAATCCCATGGACAGAGGAGCCTGACGGGCTACAGTCCATGGGGTTGCAAAGAGTCGTACACACTGAGTGACTAAGCACGCACGGACAGAGAGAACAAGGCAAAATTAAGCCTGATCGTGGGTGCTGGCTTGGTGTGTCTGGAAAACAGGAAGAGACTACAGGCAGGGATGTAGAAGCCAACAGAAAGGGTAGGGTTGCCTATCCCGTGGTGCTACATCACAGCACTGTAGCAAGGAGAACAGGTGCTGGTGAGTGCAGGAGAGGGTAAGCACTCAAATCCTCCTTCCCGTTTCATCCAGGGAGCCTTCCCATCCTACACACCTTCTCAGGATTCACGGCCTATTATTTAGTACTCCACCATGCAAGGGAATTTGACTACATTCATCCTTTCATGTGTTAGCCTCCCTTCTCCAAACAGATTCATTCAATACACATGATATATGTGGAACACAAATCATGTGCCAGGCACTGGGTACCCAGCTATGAATCACCACCTCCCTGGCCAAAGAAACAAGAAGACCATTAGGAGAATATATGTTGAGATGAATAAATATCAACTCATTAAATCAGTCATCAACCATCATTCAATGAATAGCATACAGCTTTCAGACAGACACTTCCTTTTCCTGGAAGTGTCAAGCCCGGATTTATCACCTGGTAAAGTGAAAAGTTCAGTGGGACTGATGACGCAATTAGGTCTTCAGGTTCTGTCTCGATTCAGCCACTGGAAAGACATAATACTGATGAAATCCTGTGCTCCACCCCTCATTTATTCCACACAAACAACCCAATTACGTGGGTCTCTATTTTAAGAAAACCCACTAAATGAGAACCTGAACTTCTTAAAACAAAAGAGTGAATACCCGTCAATTTACTCTACATAAGGCCTCTTTGCTTCATAATGGTCTGTTTGCTCATTACTGAACAGGGAGGCCAGGGTCTTCGGGGCAAGGAGGAGGCACGGAAGAGCTCTGCGCTGGTTGCAATGCCAGTCCCACCCTGTTTGGATGGAACAAGTCTCGAGTTAGTCACCTAAATCTCTCTGTAGTCTAGTCCCCTGGTTTGTAAAATAACAGCTGTACTGATAGCTTATTATATTTACACTTATACGTGGAACCTAAATCTAGATGGTCTCTGAGATCCAACTGGAACACTCTGCAGTTCTCTTTTTTCCTTCCCGTATCTTCCGTGGTCACATCCCAATGACTTAAGGCCCACCTACTGGCTGACAGATCAATTAGCGCAAAGAGCCAGAACCCAGCCAGACTGCACTAGCTCGGGCTGTGGAGGTGCCCTCTCTCTCTCTGAGGCGTGGGAGGCGGGAACTTGTGCTTTCCTCCCCTAGCTGTTCATCACTATGTTGCTCAAGCGTAACTACACGTAAGCAGAATTTGTTCATTACTTGTCTTCTGTTCTCAAATATTTACACCTTTTATTGCTCCATGGCGGGCAGGGAGGGGAATCTTGAAAATCTCAGTGAGCAATCAGACGTATAATAGTGAGAATAAAAAGATGGTATCAATTCTGGCTCAATGGCAGCTATGGTGGTAGTGTAATTATTGGATCTTCTGCATTCCTTACAGAAACAGAACAACTAAATAACAAAATTTGAACCTTATGGACAATATCCAACGCAATATGGTGACAGGGCATCCCCGTGAGTGCATGTTAAGTTGCTTCCAACATGTCCAACTCTTTGCAACCCCATGGACTGTGGCCTACCAGGCTCCTCAGTTCTTGAGATTCTCCACGCAAGAATACTGGAGTGGGTTGCCATGCCCTCCTCCAGGGGATCTTTCTGACCCAGGGGTTGAACTCACGTCTCTTTGTCTCCTGCACTGGCAGGCAGGTTCTTTACCACTAGCACCACCAAGTCCCAANCTACCAGGCTCCTCAGTTCTTGAGATTCTCCACGCAAGAATACTGGAGTGGGTTGCCATGCCCTCCTCCAGGGGATCTTTCTGACCCAGGGGTTGAACTCACGTCTCTTTGTCTCCTGCACTGGCAGGCAGGTTCTTTACCACTAGCACCACCAAGTCCCAAACACATGCAGCTGGGAGATCACTACCAGCCAGCACGACACTGGTGCCCATGTGGGAGAAAACAAAAAGCAGCACTGAGGCTCGAGAACAGCCCGGAGGAGGAGAACCTGGAAGGACCCACAGGGGCTCTTGAGGAGCACACGGGCAAGCTGGAGAGTTAACAGCTGAAATGAGGGGCTCGGGGGGCCCACAGTGAGCTCTGAAGGGCCGGAGCAGCCCAGCCCCTATGAACCCTCAACTGGCTCACAGGCAGGATCCCACCTCAAGGGGAAACCACTGAAAATAGAGTCAAACTTGAGCAGGAGAGGCAAGGGAGACAAAAAGGAAGGTTTGGATAAAAGTGGGAGAGGGAACAGGACCACGCAGATCTCCTAATCTATTAACACATGAAAACAACAGAAGAGGAACTCTGAAGGTGGAAACGCTGCTGACCTTACCATCCTTCTAAAATTGAGAACAAGTTCACTTAAAAAATAAGACAAGTACCAAGGAAACTCCACAGGCATGTCTATAAGAAAAAGAGATTAAGCAGCAAAAATGTCATCTTTGGAGATGCGTGACAATCAAAGCATGCCAAAATGACATATTCAAAAAAACAGATAAAAATATAACATTTTAGAATGAGCTTAAAATACTTTAAATTATTCAAGACATGAAAGAAAAACATAAATTTGAATTATGAAAATTCAGAAGATGAAGTGACTGAATTCAAGAAGGAATCAGAAATTTAAAAAAGAAAATCATTTTAGAAGTGAAAGCTACACTAGAAGGAATATAAGAAAAAATAACCTTAAAATGTCTGAAAAGTAGAGAAAGTTTTAAAATGAAAAAAATATAGGAATTGACTTGTCTGACTCCCACTTTAGTCCCAGACATTTAGTGTGATCTGGACAGTTATATCCGAAAACACTTTAGAAAACTTTTAACACACTTAAGACCCAGTGTGTTTCTCCATATTTCTGTGTCTCAAAACTTCATTGCAAAACAAAACAAACAAACAAAAAACACAGCAACATAAAAGCTGTACTTCATCAAAAGCACATTTGTACTTCAAAGGACGCCATTAAGAAAGTAAAAAGAACTCACAGAACAAGAGAAAATATATACAAATCATATCTGACAGGGGACTTTATCCAGCATAAACAAAGAACATGCATGGCTCAATAGCAAAGACAAAGAACTCAATTTAAGAAATGAACAAAGAATCTGAATAGACATCTCACGAATAGGCATTCCTAAGACGGACAAATGGATAACAAGCACGTGAAAAGACACTGACTGTCATTAAGGAAACGCATATCAAAATCACAAGGAGAGACCACTTCACACTCTTTAGGGCGCCAATGATCAGAAAGTCGTAACAAGAAATGTTAGAGTGTGGAGAAATAAACTGACACTCTGATCCATTGCTAGTGGGAATGTAAGATAGTGCAGCTACCTTGGAGTAGTCTGGCATGTCCTCATAAGGTTAAACATTAAGTTACTATTTGATCTAGCAATTCCACACTCAAGAATAAACCTAAGAGAAAAAAGAAAACACATCTACACAAAAATTTGCACACAGAAATTTCAGAGCAGCATTATTCATAATAACCACAAAGGAAAAACACCCTAAATATCCATTAAATGATGAAAAGATAAATATAAAGTAGTATATGAATACAAAGAAATATTATTAGCAATGAAAACCAATTAAGTACTGATACACCCAAAAACTGGATGAATCCTGAAAACATTATATCAAGTGAAAGAAGTTGGGTCACAAAAGATCACATTTTTTAAGATTCCATTTATACAAAAGGTCCAGAATAGGCAAGTTTATAGATATAGGAAGTAGACTAGTGATTGCATGGTGCTAAGGCAGGGATGGAGGAGGGGACTGGTTTGGAGAAATGAGAAGTAATCATATGACAGCTGATGAATGGAAGATTTTTGAAATAAAAACATTCTAAACTGATTTGATTACCATGATAGTTGTACTCAGAGCACATTAAAAACCATCAAACTGTATACATGCTATAGGTGGATTTTATGGTATGTGATTTATAGCTCCATAAACATGTTTTTAAATTTTCTCAAATATATATATATATATACAAAGAGACAAAAGGGATCTGAAAGTGACAGATACTGAAGATGGGCAAAGAATAGCCAACATCTGGTTAACAGGGATTTCTGAATAACAAAACCAAAACAATGGAATAGAATTCTAAAAAATAAAAATTAAAAAAAAACTTACTCGTGAAAACATTCCCAAAAAAGAAAAATATTTGATAATTGAAACCTCATACCTGAAGAGATTATGAACCTGAGAATACTGACTCAAAACAACTAATATCAAGCTATACTCTAGAAAAACTACAGGACTTTAAAGATCACTTGGCCATCTAAGGAAAAAAGTACGTAAATTATAAGAGAGAGAAAATTGTCAGACTTACAAGATTTATGTGAGAAAAAAATGGAGCAATATTTAAAATAAAGAAAATGTGGATCAAGAATTTTGTATCCAGCAGTTTTGACAAAACTTTAGCAACACTTTTTTAAAAATCAGAAAATATTGTTTCCATGAGTCCTTCCTAAGGATACTACAGAATAAACTTTAGATGGCCAAAATAACTAGACACATGGAAGTACGTATTGGTAGTATTAAATATGTAATTATTAAGGAACTAATACTAAGGAAGGCTTGCAGAAAAATACAGTGTTTAATGGCTGTATGACTGCTAGTTTCCTACAGCTGTTATTACAAATCGCCATAAATTTGGTGCCTTAAAATAACAGATATTTATTTTAAATCTCTCAGTTCTGGAGGCCAGAATTTCAAAGTCAGTTTCACTTGAGCAATATTAAGGTGCCAGCAGGCTGCCTTCCCTCCAGAGATTCTGGGGGAATATGTTCCCTGCTCTTGCAGCTTCTGGGTGTCGCCAAACTACTCGGGCTTGCGGCTGCGTTATTCTAATCTCTGACTCCAGGATCACACTGTCATTGCCTCTTCTGTGTATAATCTCCCCCAGCTTCCCTCTTATGAAAACATTTGTGATGGCATTTAGGGCCCACCCAGATAGTCCATGGTAACAGCCCCATCTCAGGATCCTTAGTCACATATGCAATGCCTTTGCCTTATAAAGTAATATTCACAGGTCCTAGACGTTAGGACCTGCACACTTTCTATAGCGCCTTCTTCAAGGGAATCTTTAATGAAAAGTAGCTTTAAAGAAAGTATCAAGAGTAGTATGTTATGGAAGTGAGGCCTTTCTACTGCCATCAAAGAAAGAAAAAACCCTAGACAGATGGTTAGAGGCAATGAAACCCATTTATTACACACTCCCTTTCTCCCTTTGCCGAGAGTCTCAGGGCTCCTGGCTCCAGCCAGCTTCTAAAGGTAGGGACCTGGACACTTTCTGAAGGGCCCTTATTCAGCTGCCCACCACCACCAATCTAGTACAATCATCTTTTTAAATGATGGAAGAGAAGGATGGCATATGCAAAAAAAAAAAGCTGTGGGTGTTTTCAATATCATTATTGATGCTGGGGTTAGTATTGTTATTCTGAGACTGCTGATGGGATATTGGGGAATAAAGCAAATGGGATAAATAAAGCAAATGGAGAAGAAAGCAACTCTTCATTCCCTACATACCTGAATATCAGAATTCACAGTATGGAAGCACAGACAGATGAAATACAGAAAAGACAGGCAAAAACCCTGAAGCCTTGAATTCTAATTGGAAATAGGAACTCACAAGTATGCTCATATCTATTCATCTCGGGCTTTCTCTCCATAGTTTCCCAATTCTGTCTGCTGAAAAAGATCTAGAAACAATGGCCAACTCAAAAAAAAAAAAACAACAACAACAACAACAACAAAGTAAATAACAGCATCCCAAGTGCCTGTATGGTGGTCCTGAGAAAAGATTTTGCATTAAAAGGCATCAAGTCTTCCTGGAGAAATGCTGACTCGAGTCTGAGTCGGAAAATAAATGAAGAGCAGAAGAGGAGGAGGAGGAGAGCCGAGGACACAGAGAGGATCAACCTCCAGAGCTCAACGAGGTGCCAGGGACCAGACTGTATTCACAAAGGTTAAGAAAGAAGGCATCGCGGGGAGGGGAGGAACGCATGGATCAGCCCTGGACACAGCCACTCACAAGAACCCCAGCAGAAAGGCAACTGCTGGCAGCGTCCAGCCAAATACTGTGCACCGGCGGGGGAGAGCTTTGACGGGCGGACTTTGAATATTCCAGCTTCACCAGGGAAATCATCGCCACCGTGTGGGAGGGCCCCCAAACCCTCTGGGCCCGCTGACAGTAAGGATAACTAACCACCCCTCTGCTGGGGGGCTACGCCCCTACAACCCCACCCTCTTACCTGCAGGGAGACGAGTGCTGCTTCTGCATCCACAAGAATATCCAGTCACTCCCTCCACTGCATATTCCACCATAAACCCATCAAAAGGCACGCTGGCCCAATAAGCCAGGCTCATCAACTGGCATAACCCGGTGCAGTTCAGTCGCTCAGTCGTGTCCGACTCTTTGCAACCCCATGAATCGCAGCACGCCAGGCCTCCCTGTCCATCACCAACTCCCGGAGTTCACTCAGACTCACACCCACTGAGTCAGTGATGCCATCCAGCCATCTCATCCTCTGTCCTCCCCTTCTCCTCCTGCCCCCAATCCCTCCCAGCATCACAGTCTTTTCCAATGAGTCAACTCTTCGCCTGAGGTAGCCGAAGTACTGGAGTTTCAGCTTTAGCATCATTCCTTCCAAAGAAATCCCAGGGCCGATCTCCTTCAGAATGGACTGGTTGGATCTCCCTGCAGTTCAAGGGACTCTTAAGAGTCTTCTCCAACACCACACTTTAAAAGCATCAATTCTTCGGGGCCCAGCTTTCTTTATAGTCCAACTCTCACACCCATACATGACTACTAGAAAAACCAGAGCTTTGACCAGACGGACCATTGTTGACAAAGTAATTTCTCTTCTTTTTAATATGCGGTCTAGGTTGGTGGACTCTTGGAGGGCACAAACAGAACCCCCTACATTTGCTTACTGTAATAGCTACTATGACCCAGGCCCTCTGCTGGTACTACAGAAAAGATTGTATTGGCCATAAACTTCGTTCAAGTTCCTCAGCAAACCCAAATGAACTTTTTGGCCAACCCAATATAAAGTTTAACTACAATACATTTTATGGAGCCTATAGTAAGACAAGTGCAGAAATATCAGATTATAAAACAAATGGTGCTATAGTAATTCAAGGAATAAGAAAGAACATAGAGTTGGGAGGTGAGGACAAAATTAGTATCTGATGAACTAAGCCTCATAAGGTAAGAGTGGAGTTCATGTTTCATCCCAGGTCTACAAAAACAAAGCCAGCTCTCAGGCCACAGGTTAAAGTATCCTCAGGAGGAGAAAAGTGAAACCCACCCCATAAACATGTGTATCATCTTGCCAACGGAATGGCTGAGAGAGCACCATCACCAAATATTGCATGCTGCTGCTAAGTCGCTTCAGTCGTGTCTGACTCTGCACGACCATAGACAGCAGCCCACCAGGCTCCGCCGTCCCTGGGATTCTCCAGGCAAGAACACTGGAGTGGGTTGCCAGTTCCTTCTCCACAAATACTGCATACTTGCCCCAAAATGTTTTTTGAAAAATACAACCCAACAGGATTGGGAAGACCATTGGGCTGGGCAGGAGAGGCAGAATTACTAGAGTGGACAAGAGCCATATTTGGGATCCCACTCTTAGCAAAGGCACCAGATAAACGTGGTAAGGAGCAAAGCAGTATACTGTGTACTCAGTGACATCAGGTTCATTCATTCACTTGTTCATTCAAGATCAACAGTGCACCTATAGTGTGTCAGGCCCTGTGCTAAGCCTGGGGAATTCAAACACGAATCAGACAAACAGTGCTTGTTTCTATGTCCCACAGGCCACGGGAAGTACCTCCTGGAGGGGGCCTGGGGCTGGAGGGAGACTGTAGAAAACAAATCATTGTAACATAGGCAGTCAAGATAAACAGCCAGCCTAGGGTCACAAAGGGAGTTGCTATCTAATATCCCAAACAATCTAATTAGCTTCAGAAATCCATCATGGATTTGTCATCAGTTTCTTATAGAATCCCTGCGTGAAGCTTTTGTATTTCAGCAACTTCCAGCAAGAGGCTGGAAGGGAGAAAGAAATGATCTAATCCTAACTTGCTGAGACTGTCCACTATCTAGGGTCTATGTTTTTACAGCCTTGATTAGCATCCCACTTGGCTCTTTTCTCTTTTCTCAGAAGGGGTCATTCGGACACAGTTAAGTCTCATCATTTTGACTAAATAGACCTTAAATTGCCAAATCTCAGCAGCCTAAAATGATTCCTAAACTCTGAGATAGTATAAGATATCAAGACTGCTCTAAAAAGAGAATTCCATATAGGATATTAGGACACAGTGTAACTAAGGGCCCAACCGACAAAGAACAGTTGAGAAACCCACACAGAGATAAGTTCAACCACCTTTCAAGCTCATACAGCTCACACAGTAGAGTGTCCTCCCAGTGGATGGAGTTTAAAGCTCTGTCTTGTGACTTGAAATAACCCAGAGTAAGTTCCTTGGAAGTGAAGACTACTTAACTTTGGATCTTTTCTACTTCTGATTCTCCTTCCCAAATAAAGCCTGGCCCTAAGAACNAGCAACTTCTAGCAAGAGGCTGGAAGGGAGAAAGAAATGATCTAATCCTAACTTGCTGAGACTGTCCACTATCTAGGGTCTATGTTTTTACAGCCTTGATTAGCATCCCACTTGGCTCTTTTCTCTTTTCTCAGAAGGGGTCATTCGGACACAGTTAAGTCTCATCATTTTGACTAAATAGACCTTAAATTGCCAAATCTCAGCAGCCTAAAATGATTCCTAAACTCTGAGATAGTATAAGATATCAAGACTGCTCTAAAAAGAGAATTCCATATAGGATATTAGGACACAGTGTAACTAAGGGCCCAACCGACAAAGAACAGTCGAGAAACCCACACAGAGATAAGTTCAACCACCTTTCAAGCTCATACAGCTCACACAGTAGTGTGTCCTCCCAGTGGATGGAGTTTAAAGCTCTGTCTTGTGACTTGAAATAACCCAGAGTAAGTTCCTTGGAAGTGAAGACTACTTAACTTTGGATCTTTTCTACTTCTGATTCTCCTTCCCAAATAAAGCCTGGCCCTAAGAACGCAAGATGTGTTGCTGTACCAAGCCTTTCTCGGTACCATTTCTCTTACACCTACCCTCCCATTTCCATGCCTGCCATGATCGTCCACGTTCAAGTCCCCACGTGGAGATGTCCTCAGCACTCCTGTCTATTTTTACAACAACTCTTATCCATTTCCTCTTGCTAACACATAATTCTGCATGTGCACACATATACATGTGTGTGTGTATGTAAATATGTGTGTGCAAGCTAAGTTGCTCAGTTGTGTTAGACTCTTTGCAACCTATGGACTGTAGCCCACCAGGCTCCTCTGTTGATGGGATTTTCCAGGCAAGAATACTGGAGTGGGTTGCCATGTCCTCCTCCAGGGGATCTTCCCGATCAGGGATCAAACCCACTTCTCCTACATTGCAGGCAAATTCTTTACAGCTAAGCCACTGGGGAAATGTGTGTGTGGGGCCTGTGTGTGTGTGAGTGAAGCCAGGGTGTGTGGGGGAAGCCCATGTGTGGATGTGTGTGTGAAGCCGGTATGTGTGTATACATATACATTATATATACATATGTGTGTTTATCTCTGAGAGGCACACACATTTTTGCTCCCTGCAAAATGGGCTTCCCTGGTAGCTCAGATAGTAAAGAATATGCCTGCAATGCAGGAGACCTGGGTTCGATCCCTGTGTCCGGAAGATCCCCTGGAGCTGGGAATGGTTACCCACTGCAGAATTCTTGCCTGGAGAATCCCATGGAGAGAGGAGCCTGGTGAGCTCCTCTGTTCCTCCATGGGGTTGCAAAGAGTCATAGATGACTGAGCAGCTAACACGTTCATCTACAAGATGAAGCCACATCTCTCAAGCCTGGTATTTAAAGCTTCCTGGGCTTTGTAAGGGTCTTCCTACCTCTATTATCTCCTCTCCCCCACTGACACCACAGAGTGTTACAGAACCCCTGCATGAAGTTGTTGTATTCCAGCAACTTCTAACAAGAGGCTGGAAGGGAGAAAGAAATGATCTAATCCTAACTTGCTGAGACTGTCCACTCTCTAGGGTCTAGACAGTGGACCTTCCTCTCCTCTTCACTTACCTAAAAGCTACCCATTCGCTTTATTTATATGCATAATCATTCCAAACTAAAAGATGCCTTTCTTATACCTCTTGGCAACTTCTGGAGTAGAACACGGGCCCTCATTCCAGCCACTAGCATCTCTCACCTGAAATACGGGATCAGCTTCCTGAACAGTCTCTCCAGGCCCCTCTAACCCACTCTCCACAAAACTGCTACAGGGATATTTCTAAGTCTTAAGATGTATCATCTTATGCTCCTGCAAGACCCCTTCCAAAGTCACAGAGTAAGCCACCAACAACAGCTCCTTCTAAAAACTGTCCTGGGTTTCAGGGATGAATACAGATGGATGAGCTCTACCCCATCACAGCAGTACCCCCACGAACAAGCTCATGAACAAAGCTCAGCAGAACATCTCTGGGCGGAAAAAGCAAAGCCTCATTCCTGCAAAGCCTTGGTCCAATTCTGTCCCAAAATTGGATAGGGAATGACCTTGAAAAAGTCACTTAATACTGAGGCTTTGAAACTACAACGATGAAAGGGAGAGCATGACATCATGCAGCACAGCTGGGAGGATTCAACGAGAAAGTTTCTAGAACACCTGGCAGAATGCCCAGCACATAGTATGTGCTCAGTACACAGCACCACCACTGTGCCTGTCTTTCTGTGCCTCCCCAGCCAGGCTGGCTCACTTCCTTCAAGTCACCATCTTGCTTCACCTCTCTGACCTTCAACACCGAGCACTGCGCTCTAAACACAGTACAAGCATTTTAAACACTTCCTATGTGATTGGATTTACTCCTACCTCTGCATTTAGAAATGTAGGAACACATCAAAGAATACAAGTTACATTCAGAAAAGACTATATGGGGGGAAAAAAACTCAACAAATCTAAAGGGGTAAAATGAAGGTAAGTGATAAGAATTCACAAGGGAGCACACTGTGACCCATAAAGACCTCCACTTAGCAAAGCCACCAGGTCCTTTCAGTCTTCCCACCAAAACTACCTTGGCCTGGTGCAGCATGAAGACACTGAGATTCTCCAATTTGCCTGGAGTTGATAGAATTAACCGGGGAGCTTCCAAAACTCCCAACGTGCAGAACTCCCATTTCCAGAAAGATGGAGTCAACATACTTTTCCGTATTCCTTCTGCGGTCAACCACCAAAACTCCCGGAATTATAGATCAAACAAGTACCAGACAACTCTGAAAGATGAAGATAAGGCAGAGCAGCCAGGGACCTCAGACTCAAGGACCACATGACAGCTGAGTCCTCTGGGTTCTTTTTGCCCCATGCCTCCCAGACCTGTTGCTGGAGAAGCCAGGGACCCAGAAATGCCAAGGAACACAGATCAAAAGACAAAAAGATCTCAAGAGAAACCCTCTTGCCGTAGCCAAAGGACCAGGAAACAAAGGCAGCCTCATATGAAATGCCTCTGAGAAGGCTGAAAGGGAAGCTGGGGTGCCAGGAAGTGACCCACAGGTGCCAAGGCCACCTCCTCTCCTTGCTGGGGCTTCAGAGGAGTCCCAGTGAAGAGTCAGAACTTTCACCACCAGCCAAGGTCATGGGCAGAGCATCAGGGGAGACCACGTGAGCAACAGTAAGGAGGCACTCTGGCCCCGTTACAGAGTGGCATCAGTTCAGTTGAGTTCAGTCACTCAGTCGTGTCCCAACTCTTCGACCCCATGAATCGCAGCACGCCAGGCCTCCCTGTCCATCACCAATTCCTGGAGTTCACTCAGACTCACATCCATCAGTAATGGAGTCAGTGATGCCATCCAGCCATCTCATCCTCAGTTGTCCCCTTCTCCTCCTGCCCCCAATCCCTCCCAGCATCAGAGTCTTTTCCAATGAGTCAACTCTTCACATCAGGTGGCCAAAGTACTGGAGCTTCAGCTTTAGCATCATTCCTTCCAAAGAAATCCCAGGGCCGATCTCCTTCAGAATGGACTGGTTGGATCTCCTTGCAGTCCAAGGGACTCTCAAGAGTCTTCTCCAACACCACAGTTCAAAAGCATCAATTCTTCGGCGCTCAGCTTCTTCACAGTCCAACTCTCGCATCCATACATGACTACTGGAAAAACCATAGCCTTGACTAGATGGACCTTAGTCGGCAAAGTAATATCTCTGCTTTTGAATATGCTATCTAGGTTGGTCATAACTTCTTCCAAGGAGTAAGTGTCTTTTGATTTCATGGCTGCAGTCACCATCTGCAGTGATTTTGGAGCCCAGAAAAATAAAGTCTGACACTGTTTCCACTGTTTCCCTGTCTATTTCCCATGAAGTGATCATCACTTCACTTCACTTCATGAGTGGCATCAGCTGAGGCCAATAAATGACCTAGTCCTCCACGCTACCCGAGAGCAAGGAGGCAGCACTCCCCTCCCCTCATCAGCCCACTGGCAGAGGCGTATTGCCAAAACCGATGTAACTAAGATCCAGAAAGTCATAACATAAGACCCAAACCATCCAGGTTTCTGGTTTTTGTTTTAATTATTTATTTTAATTTTTTGGTTGTGCTGGGTCTTTGTGGCTATGCACAGGCTTTCTCTAGTTGCGAACACGGGCTCTAGGGCACAGGCTTCAGCAGCCGCAGCGCCCAGGCTCAGCAGTGTGGCACAGGGGCTTAGCTGCTCCACGACATGTGGAATCTTCCCAGACCAGGGATCAGACCCGGGTCTCCTGCATTGGCAGGTGGCTTCATACCCACTGTACCACCAGAGAAGTCCCACCACCCAGGCTTCAATCAAAAATAATGATTTTTGACCCTCACTGTAGGGAAAGAGCAAATTAGCCAAGATGGCGGTGGTCAGGCTCTCTCGCCCCACGTTTTGTAAATAACAGCTGAGATCACTTACAGCACTGTGCAGGCACATCAGGAGGTACTCCCTTGGCCACAGGCTTTTGTTCTATAAGCATATATAAGCTCCACCTGAAAAAGCCCTTGTAGCCCTTTTATGGCTATATTATGGCTGCATCCACTGGGTCAACCACAAGAGAATACAGCATGTCAACTGCTGCTACAGCTGCTGTGCCAGCCCAGAGAGGATAAACTCATTTGCAGTCCCTACACCTCGAGTTCTCTTCCAGCTTCCCCACTCACGCCTTGCCTACCATGGATTCAGTGAACAGTGCGCACAGTGGGGAACGGCAACCGGAGTAGCTGGCAGGATCAGCAAGACAATCATCATTTTAGGAACTGGGCTTCCCAGGTGGCTCAGTGGTAAAGAACCTGCCGAGCAGGAAAGGTGGGTTTGATCCCTGGGTCAGGAAGATCCCAGGGACCTCAGCAGCCATGAACCATGTGACAGCTGGCTTCCCTGGGTTCTTTCTCCCTCACATCTCCCAGACCTGTTGCTGGAGAAGCCAGGGACCCAGAAATGCCAAAGAACACAGAAGTGCAACCCACTCCAGAATCCGTGCCTGGAAAATCCCACAGACAGAGGAGACTGGTGGACTGCGATCCACGGGGTGGGAAAAGAGTCAGGCATGACTTAGTGACTAAACAACAATAATTCCAGGAACCAGAAAAAGCTCAACATGAATGGGAAAGACCATCAAAAGATGCCAGCAGCAAGATGACAGATATATCAGAATTATCTGACAAGGACTTTAAACTGGCCTTCATAAAGATGCTTCAACAAGCAACTGTGAATATGCTTGAAACAAGTGGAAAAACAAAATTTCAGCAAAGAAACAGAAGATATAAAAATTGCAGCACCCACGCTACACCCCATACTAATTGAATTAAAACTGCTGAGAGTTCCCAGCCATCAGTAATTATGTTTAACTCCCTAACGATTCCAATGAGCGGACAAGTTTGAGAATCAGTGCTCCAACTTGATGGTTCTCAAACTAAGGGATCCATCAGAATCACCTGGACAAAGGTGATAAAGGCAACGAGATCTGGGCCCTCAGCTACTCCAAGACCAGGCAGTAGCATTTTAATCAGATTTCATGTGATTCCAATAGATCCAAAAGCCTTAACTAATCAAAGCAATTTGCAGGTGATTCTCCTCATTTCAGGAGGCTGCAAAATTCCCGACCTGACAGAGGAAACAGCAAAATTTAAGTGACCTTGGAGCAAGAGGTAAAGTTTCAATTATACTTTAAAAAGAGTTTCAATCACACTTTGGATATGGGTGCCCAGGATATAGTGTGTTTAACCTGGACTGCCAAACTTAAGGGAAAAAATCCACACACATTGAGGAACAGTTTGAAAATGTAATTACAGTACCGGTTATACGTGTTTATGGGAAATAGCATGGGAGTGAGATTAAATAGTAGCCATCACTTGGCCCATGGGAGACATTAATCTTCTTCTTGGCAGCAGAAAAAGAGCGAGCTTCCACATAAGCACCTCTTCCCATCCAAAGAGACCACAACAAAAAGGGAAGAGGTTATAATATAGGAAAAAAGAACACACCCAAAGAGCTTTTCCATTGTGTACTGTGGGCTAAGATTTCTAAGCAAAAGGCAACGTCTCCTGGGCTGGAGGTGTTTTCTGGCATTTATACTTTCCTGGAAGGACCCTGGAGGCTCCAAGTGGTGTGGAGAGAACTGGTCCTTGGAAAAAAGAGCTGCAAAAGGCAAGGAAGAGGGCGTGGAAGTTGACAGAAGGCAAAGATGCAGTGGGGGAGGGGATGGCCACCGTCCCACAGGAAGTGCACATTGAAGCTCAGCAAAGAATAACTCTCTCCAGGAAGGAAGGGCCTCCCATAAGCCCTTCTCCTGCCCCTCTACTTACTCACCGACGCCTTGTTTCCATATCTGGAGACCATCAACATGGCCCACCAGAGGGGCCCAGCAGAGGTGGCCTGTTGCCCACTGGCATACAGCAGCTGACCCGCCCCTGGTTACAGATGTAGCCTCAATGAGAGGGGCTGAGACCACCACCTTTAATAGACCATTTGCCCATTCAGTCCAACCTAGAAGGATGGTCTCAGCTTCCTCATCTGAAAAAACGGAAACAAGAATACCCTCAGGGAGCCACTGTAAAGATTAAATTAGTTTTGCATATGTAAAAGTCTGAGAACCACGAATTGAAAGTGGTGAGTACTGGGCAAACATTAGTTCTTGGCATTCCCGAATATACTCAGCACAGAACTTAATAGCGCGAGACTGCTGGGGTTTGACTCAGGAATTTTTTCATTACTAAATGTGGACCGTGAGCAAGTTTCTCTCCCTCTCTATGCCTCAGCTTCCTCATGAGTAAAATTCAAATGATGAGAGACCTTACCTCACAGGGTTGTTGCGGAAGACTAATCATTTCCTAGAAAGAACTTGGCACAGTGCCTAGAACATAGTCAGTGCTTTGTAAGTAGCAGTAATTGTTATTTGCCTTCTGTGATGTGGACTGCATGAGGCAGGTATGTGAGGAGTCCCTTTTGTCCTTAAGGAGCTTATAGTCTAGATCAAGACATAAGCAATGTGCACCAGCAGGGAAGACCTCTCAGAACATGGTATACGCGATGGTTCTGCAAGTGTGCAAACAGTATTTCTCTCTAACGTGCTCACATACAGGCTAATGGAATTCAGAATGTTCTGAGCACAGGGAGCCCTGGGCAAGTACCCTCTTCCCAGCCACCCCTTGCTAAGAGTCCCAGGTTGCATTCAACTCTCAAGGCTGATCATTTCAACAGTTCCGGAAAGCACTGCAGCTTCAAAAATAGGCAGAGAGGGGACTTCCCTCATGGTCTAGTGGTTAAGAATCCACCTGCCAACTCGGGAGACACGAGTTCCATCCTGGCTGGAAAGATCCCAGATGTCTCTGGGCAGCTAAGCCCACATGCTCCAACTACTGAAGCCCACATGCCCGAGGGTCCATGCTCGGCAGCAAGAGAAACCACCTTAACAAGAAACCACCGCAAGGAAAAACCAGCGCATCACTGCTAGAGAGTAGCCCCCGACTGCTGCAGCTAGAGAAAGCCTGGGCATAGCAACAAAGACCCAGCACAGCCAAAAATTAAAACACAAAAATTAAAAAAAAAAAAAAACTTTAGAAAATAAATGATAGTAGTAGCCACTATCCTCAGTTCTCATAGAACTCAGTTCCATAGATGGACCCATAAGATTATAAGACACACACGTCTCACTGAAGTGTTGCAGAAAACCAATTTAGTTTCACACAAGGGGTAGGGGACTAGGAGTACAAAAGCGTTCCAACACTCTGGGCACCGAACTTGCTGGAAGTGCCATTTTAAGTAACTTTTAAAGCCAGCTGCTCCAGTACTTAAAAGGAAACATGATGCTGAATATACCAATTGGAAAGGGAATTGTAAGCATCACAAGGTATTAATTAATCCCATGATGCAAGATTCCTCCTGCTTAGATTACCTCTGCTTAAAGAACTATTTCTCCAAGAAATTCAGAGAAAGACCGTGAAGACAGACAACATACTGTACTTAAGAGCCTGTGATTTTTAATCCAAATGAGGATTAAAAGGCTGGAACAAATGTGATGGGGGCATGTACTAGAAGCCAGTTAACCCCTCCTTATTCCTTCTCGAGGAGGCTGACAGCTATTTTAAGTCCACAAAGCAGTCGCACTGTCTGTTGCAATTTTAGAAATCAAGAATAATACAGTAGCTAGATTTTTTTAAGCAGACATGTAAAATGAAGATAATACACTACTAGGCCTTTGATTCATTAGGGAAAAAAACAGAGTATATGACAATTTTTACATTAAACCATGCACAGATGAAATTTAAATTGCAATCTGCAGGACTAAAGAACAATAATAAAAATAGCGACCCACTCATTGCCAGGCACTATCCTGGGTATCTGCATACATAACTCATTTGCTCCTCTCATTAACCCTATGAGGCATGTGACATTTGTATCTTCTTTCTACAGATGCGGATGCTAAAGGAGAAATGTTAACTAATTCAAACAAGTTCACACAGCAAGCGAGGGACAGAGCCAGGATTTGAACCCAAACACAATTTGGCCCCTGAATCCATGTACACTATGCTGGCAATCAAATTCACGTTATAAAAACTATAAAATAAAAAATAAAGAACTAGGGGAAAAGGTATCAAATCATTAACAACAACAAAAGCAAAGGAGAAAAGGAAAGATATAAGCATCTGAATGCAGAGTTCCAAAGAATAGCAAGAAGA
>SJYA01011980.1:0-11971 GCA_006410615.1 Neotragus moschatus
TATTGTACTACTATTTAAAGAAAGTCAGTTTTCACGTGGCCACTTCTATTCTCCCTTCCTCACAGGAGTGTGAACACCTCCAGGGCAGCCTCGTCTCACACGACCTCTATTTTTCTCCGCCTGCTAACCTCTGCGAAACACCACATTTCTCACACTTCTCTCGGGGACTAAGGCACCATCTAACATCATGGAGGGGAGCCCTCCTGCTCTCCACAAAACCTTTATCACATCCAGTCACTTCTATTTCCAGTTCAACCTTGAGGTTCGCCTCCATAGCAGGCAGCCACGCCCAGCCCCACTACATATATATTCATTCTGGGGTCTCAGACCTTGACCCATAAAAGGGAAACTAAGATGCCCACCGCATATAGTTCTGGGGGGAATATAAAGTGAGTTACACCGGGTGTGTGCCACTCAGTAACAGTTCCTCTTCCCTCCTACCCCTCCATCCTTAATTAAGTCAACCCAGCACATCCTTCCTGCATCCCACTCCTGGCCAAGACCATCTGTGGTAACATTTTGGGGAAGTATGCAGGCTGGCATGCTTCCTGAATGCTGAATCCATATGCCCTCTGCCCCATTCCCATCCCCAGGAGCTACTAAAGGATGAACAGCAGACAATGCAAAGTCCAAATGAAAATGCAGATTTGCTGAGCACAGAATTTCATGAGCAGAGTAGAGGACAGAGTTGAAAATTCCACCACGGAAGTCAATTAGTTACGAGGAACAAGGCAGAGAGATGGGATTTCTAATTTGCCCTTAAAATGCCAAGGATCATATTTTCCCCCAAACACAGCACAGTAGCTTCTGTTCCTGGGAACACTCATTACATTACAAGATGTCTCGGGTGGCTCAGCATGTTTAACTTGGGGCTTCTTGCCTGATGGCCTGCATGGGCAGGGTCAGAGGTCAGCCTGGAATGTGGGCAGCAGCTGGTCACAGAGCAAAAGAGGAAGGACAAAGAGGAAGAAACATGTGGAAACTCACTTTCATGAGCTGCTGAGGTGCCTCCAGGGGCCTGAAACCGTCTGCCCACTGGCAGGAACCCCCTCCACTGGTCAATACCCGGTCATGTTCAAGGACGTTCTCAAGAACGTCCTTGAACTTCCTGCGTAATTTTGCCAGGTCATGGCAGAATACAGGGTTCCCACAAAGCTGGCAGCATCAAAGGGTGCAAACGACAGGAACCACTCTGGCCTTTCTCGAGGCCTGATGTGGCCACCTGCCTCTGGTCTGGCCTCTCAAGGAGTCCACTTCCTGGCTGTTATAAGTAGTCTTTCTATGAACACTAGGGTGCCAGAATCTTTCTGAATTACAGTTTTCTCTCAAGGATATACCCAGGGATTGCTGGATCATATGCTAGTTCTTAGTTTTTTAGGGAACCTCCATAGTTTTTTCCACTGTGGTTGGACCAATTGACATTCCCTCCAACAGTGCAGAAGGTTCCCTTTTCGCTACACCCTCTCCATCACTTGTTATCTGCAGACTTCTCAGTGATGGCCATACTGACCATGTGAAGTGATACTTCACTGTAGTTTTGATCTGCATTTCTCTAACAAGTAGTGATGCTGAGCATCCCTTCACATGCCCATCTGCCATCCCTGGGCTTCCCTAGTGGCTCAGAAGGTAAAGAATCTGCCTGCAGTGCAGAAGACCCAGGTTTGATCCCTGGGTCAGGAAGATTCCCTGGAGAAGGGAATGGCTACCCACTCCAGTATTCTGGCCTGGAAAATCCCATGGACAGAGGAGCCTGGAAGGCTGCAGTCCAAGGGGTCACAAAGAGTCAGACACGGCTGAGCAACTAACACTTGGCCATCCCTATGACTTTCTTTGGCAAAATGTCTATTTAGGTCTTCTTCCCACTTTTTGACTTGTTTTTCTGTTACTGAGTCATACAAGCTATCTGTATATTTTGGAAATTAAGCCCTTGTCAACTGCATCATCGCAAATATTTTCTCCCATTCCACAGGTTATCTTTTCATTGTGGTTTCTTTTGCTGTGCAAAAGCTTATGAGTTTGATTAGATCCCATTCGTTCATTGTTTGCTTTGATTTCTATTACCTTGGGAGACTAAGAAAACATCAGAACAATTTATGTCAGAGAATGTTTGGGCTGTAGTCTCTTCTAGGAGTTTTCTGGCATCTTGTCTTTATGCCATTTTGAGTTTATTTTCATGTGCAGTGAGAGACCATGGTCTAACTTCATTGTTTTACATGTAGCCATCCAGCTTTCCCAATGCCAGTTACTAAAGAGACTGTCTTTTCTCCATTGTACATATTTGCCTCCTTTGTTGAAAGTTAATTGACCGTAGATACTTGGGTTTATTTCTGGGCTTTCTACTCTGTTCCACTGATCCACAGGTCTGTTTCTGTGCCATACCAAGCTGTTTTTATTAGCATACCTGTTTATTAGTATAGCTGTTTTATTAGTATATAATTTATTAGTAATATTATCTGAAGCCTGAGTTATGGTGCCTCCAGCTTTGTTCTTCTTGCTCAGGATTGATTTGGCAATTCTGTGTCTCTTATGGTTCCATATAAATTTTAGGATTATTTTTCTATGAAATATGTCTTCAGTCATTTGATATGGATTGCAATCAATTTGTGGACTGCTTTGAGTATTATGTCCATTTTAACAATACTATTTCTTCTAATCAAACAGCATGGGCTATCTTTCCATTTCTTTAAACAATATTTAATTTCCTTTATCAGTGTTTTATAGTTTTCAGCATATAAGTCATTCATTTCCTCAATCAGCTTTATTTGTAAGTATTTTTTATGCAATTTTAAACAGGATTTTTTTTTTAACTTTCCCTTTCTGATATTTCACTGTTAGTGTAAAGTAAGTGCAACAGATTTACACGTTAATCCTGTATCCTGCTACTTTCTGAATTCATTTATCAGTTCTTGTAGTTTTTGTGTGTTGCGTGTCTTTGTGTGTTGTGTGTCTTTTTTGCTGTTGTTCAGTGGCTCAGTTGTGTCTAGCTCTTCATGACCTCAAAGACTACAGCACATCAGGTTTCCCTGTTCTTCACTATTTCCTGGAGTTTGCCCAAACTCATGTCCATTGAGTTGGTGATGCCATCCAGCCATATCATCCTGTTGCCCCTTCTCCTGCCCTTGATCTTTTCCAGCATCAGGGTCTTTTCCAATGAATCAGCCCTTCCCATCAGGTGGGCAAAGTACTGGAGCTTCAGCATCAGCCCTTCCAATGAATATTCAGGGTTGATTTTCTTTAAGATTGACTGCTTGGATCTTCTTGCAGTCCAAGGGACTCTCAAGAGTCTTCTTCTTCACCACAATTTGAAAGCATCAATTCTTCAGCACTCAGCCTTCTTTACTGTTCAGTGCTCACATCTATACACGACTACTGGAAAAACCATAGCTTTGACTATATATGTACCTTTGTTGGCAAAGAGATGTCTCTGCTTTTTAATCTGCTATCTAGGTTTGTCATTAAAAAAAAAAAAAAAGGCAGAGACATCACGTTGCCAACCAAGGTTTGTTGTGATCTTGGAGCCCGAGAAAATGAAGTCTTTCACTGTTTCCACGTTTTCTTCCTCTATTTGCCATGAAGTGATGGCACCAGATGCCATGATCTGAGTTCAAAAATACTGGAATGGGTTGCCATTCCCACCTTCAATGGACCATGTTTTGTCAGAACTCTTCACTGTGACCTGTCCACTTTGGGTGACCCTGCATGGCATGGCTCATAGCGTCATTGAGTTATACAAGCCCCTTTGGCACGACAAGGCTGTGATCCATGAAGAAGTAGCATCTTGGAGATCGGCCCTGGAATTTCTTTGGAAGGAATGATGCTAAAGCTGAAACTCCAGTACTTTGGCCACCTCATGCGAAGAGCTGACTCATTGGAAAAGACTCTAATGCTGGGAGGGATTGGGGGCAGGAGGAGAAGGGGACGATCGAGGATGAGATGGCTGGATGGCATCACTGACTTGATGGGCATGAGTCTGAGTGAACTCCGGGAGTCGGTGATGGACAGGGAGGCCTGGTGTGCTGCGATTCATGGGGTCGCAAAGAGTCAGACACGACTGAGTGACTGAACTGAACTGATAGTATCATGTCACTTGCAAATAAAGACAATTTTACCTCTTCCTTCCAGTTTGGATACCTTTTCTTTTTCTTGTCCGATTGCTGTGGCCTGCACTTCTAATAACTATGTTGAACAGAAGTGGTGAGAGTGGACACACTTGTTCCAACTTTTGGCAAGGAGGCTTTCAGCTTTTCACCGCTGCATATTACATTAGTGATGTATACGTCATAATAGGTTTTATATAGAAGCCTCCTGAAGTCTGCGCTATCCTGGAAAAATCTCTTTGGTGTGTGGAATGCTCCTTTGTAGGAGGGAAGTTCAGTCTCCAGACTTCTCCAGCATGTAAGAAATCCTAGAATAAGGGACTGTAGATAGTACTGTTGTAGGGGAAAATGACAGAAAAATTCACAGACTGTGAGATTCAGCCATTTTAACTACTGATCCTGGAGATACATACCTTACACCAGCGGTTCTCAAAGTGTGGTCCCTGGACTAGCAAAGAGTAATACCAGCAGCACCTGGGAATTTCTTAAAAAGGCAAATTCTTGGGTCCCTCCCCAGACCTGCTGGAGCAGCCTCTCTGGGCTGGGATCTCCCGACCCTGCAAAGCTTTAGGTTATTCTGAGGCAGCTCAAGTCTGAGAACAACTGCTTAACCTTAAATCTTTTTAAAACTTACATGGCTGCCAAAAGAAAACAAACAACAACTGTGATCACCGGAGGACCACAGTAACAGTGTCAGGAAACCAGATTCACCCTGAACGCCAGTTAGGTTCAAGTCGGGATGACCTGTGTGTAACCTGGTGAGAAACGGCTTGAAAGGATGGGTGATCTGGAGCAGATGTTCTCTGTGACAACTGAGGTTTACAAGGCAGCCCCCGTAATGACAACTGTTAGAAAATGATTCTGCAAAGGAAGATTGAAGTGGGAGGAACCACCCTACCTGATTCAAACTTAACGATAAAGCAACAGCAATGAGTACTCGGGTTTAGTTGGAGGGACAGAAGCATAGGTCAATGGAAATGGAGAACATATTCACACAAATATGCTCAACTGATTTTGAACAAAGGGTAGAAGCAGCTCAACTAAAGAGACATGGTCTTTTCAACAGTGCTGGAGCAACTGGACATACAGAGGCAAAAAAAAAAAGAAAAAAAAAGGACTGTGACCTTACATCTTACACAAGGATTGATTCCTAACAGATGAGAAACTTAAAAAGATAAAAAAAAATTTTTTTTAATTTTTAGAAAAATAGGAGAAAATCTTTGGAAACTAGGGCTAGCCAGCTTTTAGACTTGTTACCAAAAGCATAGTTTACTGAAGGAAAACTGATAAATGGGACTTCACCAAAATTTAAAGATTTTGCTTTACAGAATTCACTGTTAAGAGGATGAACAAAGTAAAGGCCTGGAGACATTTCAACAAACCATGTATCCATATGTAAGATACGCAAAGAACTCTTAGAACCCAAGGACAGAAGTGCAAGCAACACATATATAAAGTGGGCAAAAGACATAAACAGACATTTCACCAACAAAAACACTGGAATGACAAATAGGCACATGGAAAGATGTCCAATATCATTAGGCCTCCAAGTACAAACCACAATGAGACACCTCTACATACCTCTCAGAACAGCGGTGATGAGGAGACTGGGGCCACCATGTGCCCTGGTGGGAATGGATCCATTCGACAATTTCTGATATATCAGCATGGCCTATGACCCAGCAATAGTACTGGCTGGATGGTCACCCCAGAGAAGTGGCTCCATATAAAAGCCTGTACACGACTGTTGGGGGCAGCTTTATTCCTAACAGCCCCAGCTGGAGATAACCCAGGGTGCCTCACTGAGTGACCGGTTCTGTAACCCACCTACAGTCTGGAATACCCGTCAGCAACTGAAAACATGGAACTCCTGACACACGACAGACCCCAGTGAGTCTCCAGGATGCTACTGGGTGAAAAAAGCCAATCCCCAGCAGTTACATAGTGTGTGATTCTGTTCACGTTCTTGAAATGGCAAAATTAGTGAGAAGGGAACTAGAGCAGTGAGTGGTTGGTGGGGGTCAAGGAGAGGTTGGGGTGGAAAGACAGAGGGCATGAGGCTATAAGAGGGCTCCAACTGGGCTGGCATGTCCTGTGTCTGGACCCCATCAAGGTTACCATTCCTCCAGTCACCCAGTACTGGAGCTGGGCATGGTGGTACCACCGGTGGGAAGTGGATGAAGCGAACACGGATCTCTGCGTTCTTTTTTACAACCGCCGCGGTAGCCACAGTGATCTCCAAATCACAGCAGTTTAAAAGCAACTTCCAGCACAATGAGTGGGAATGGTCTGGATCCCTGTACGCTGGGAGCCACCACGGGAGATCCCACCCATGACAAAGGTCATGTGGAGAAGACCTGACAGGCAAAGGCGGATCGGGATTCGAGGGACTCCCTGGACCTGCTCGAGCATCTCCCCCAAAACCAGAATCGGTCTGTCTTACTATTTCATGCCCTTCACCAACTCTTCTGACATTAACGGGGGCTTTCCCCGACCACCTTTCTCTGGAGAAAATCAACTTGGAGCTCTAGCTAATAAGTCTCCTGGACAGGAAAGGAGTATTTCAATTCAAACACTGTTAGCATTCTAGCTTGCCTGGCAGGTTTATCCAGACTCTTGCAGCTACGCATGTGATTATTCACAGCCTCCCAACTGTGAGAGGCACGGGAAGCCTAAAACATTCTAAAAATATAGAGCCTTTCAAAGAGTTAAAAGCTATTAGAGTAGTGCTGGTGTAGGATTTCACTGTTGAGCCAGTGCTTGCTGCTAAGATCCCATATCTCTTATCCACTGTGTACCTGGGAGTGCATTAGTTAACACAGTTGGAATTTAAGAAAAACAAGCAATAGCCTTGAATTAACCACATCAGATCTTTGAGCTAATCGGTTCTTTCTTGTAACTCACTGTACCTTTGCTCTGTGAGAAATGTAACTCTCTTTAATACTTTCTGAGGCTGACATAGATTAGAAATATAAAGAAAAAACATTTCAAGGGAAAATAAGTTTTCTGGTTGAGCAGCCTTTATCAAAAGAGGGTCATAAAATGTCCACAGGCCTCCAAGGCCAGAAGATAATGTATACAACATTATTTATGAGAAAGGTATGCAGAAAAAAATCCTCGTTTTGATAAAGAAAAAACAGATGTAATGTTTGGGCTGACTCTGTATGACTTTGCATCTTTCATTTCCCTCTCTGTACAAGTTAAGGTATAAAAGCTTCCCTGAAAAATAAAGTGCCGGACCAGGACTGGTTCCACGAAAGCCTGGTTCCCCCGTGTCTTCCTTTCTTTCTCTCTCTTACTCTCTTTTTCAGGCTGATCCCTTGGAGCACAGAGGCTCTCTGTGTTCACTTTCCTGCCTGGGCTTCTAAGACCTGAACAGGAAGGCGCTCTGTGTCTTCACTCCCTCGGGAGACCAGGAGGGCACCTGCGGCCTCCGCGAACAGAGCAAGTCCCTTGTCTGGGACTTTATTGGCTTTCTGTGTAAACCAAGGAATATCAGCTTCTTTCTCTCCTCTATTTTCTTATCTGCAACATTCTTTCTGTNTGAACAGGAAGGCGCTCTGTGTCTTCACTCCCTCGGGAGACCAGGAGGGCACCTGCGGCCTCCGCGAACAGAGCAAGTCCCTTGTCTGGGACTTTATTGGCTTTCTGTGTAAACCAAGGAATATCAGCTTCTTTCTCTCCTCTATTTTCTTATCTGCAACATTCTTTCTGTATCTCTCTCTAAATCTCTTCACTGACACCGTCACACTTCGGATACCCTGGATCCAACCGGGGCAGGACCCCGGCACCGGTGGAAATAAAGCACATCAGACCTTGACTGGACAGCTGGATATCTGAACACTGGCTGGGCATCTGGCCAGATTTTGACCACATCAAGGTGCCAGCATTAAACGTTTTAGGTGGGCTCACGTATGGCAGTTATTTTTACAGTCCTTCTCCTGGAGAGACATAGACCGAAATGTTCACAGATGCAGTGATGTGACCAGGGTTTGCCTCCGGGTCCGACCAGTGGCAAGTCCTGGCTGGGGTGGAGGGGGCAGTTAGGCCCCGGGCAGCGGTGGCTGGGGTGGTGATGGATGCGTGACTGTTGCCAGCCTGTTTCCTGTGTCCAGATTTTCATACGAAAACTCCTTGTGAGTGGCACCTGTACACACGTCCCCTGTCCTCTGCTTCCACTGACGTTTTTTGAGGCCTGCCCCCAGAGCTGACTGGAGACACATGTCAAGTCCACTAATCATCTTTTGCTTCACCTCACTTGACCTCTGGGTCACTCCCAACGTGGCTGACCACCTTCCTCTCCCCACACTCACTCGCCATCACCTCCCACGCCCAAGTCCACCCAGACCCTGACCCCACCTGACGCTTAGGTCCAGGCATGACCGACCTCTTTACTGACGGTCCCACAAAAGTGTTGTGTGAAACGCTATTTCCTGCCCTTCACCTGAGAGTACTAAGTGGCTCAGCCTTACTTGAAACAGCTGTTCAGTTCAGTTCAGTTCAGTTGCTCAGTCATGTCCAACTCTTTGCGACCCCATGAATCGCAGCACACCAGGCCTCCCCGTCCATCACCAACTCTCCTAAAGTTCACTCAAACTCACGTCCATCGAATCGATAATGCCATTCAGCTATCTCATCCTCTGTCGTCCCCTTCTCCTCTTGCCCCCAATCCCTCCCAGCATCAGAGTCTTTTCCAATGAGTCAGCTCTTCGCATGAGGTAGCCAAAGACTGGAGTTTCAGCTTCAGCATCATTCCTTCCAATGAACACCCAAGACTGATCTCCTTGCAGCCCAAGGGACTCTCAAGAGTCTTCTCCAACACCACAGATCAAAAGCATCAATTCTTTGGCACTCAGCTTTCTTCCCAGTCCAACTCTCACATCCATACATGACCACTGGAAAAACCATAGCCTCGACTAGACGGACCTTAGTTGGCAAAGTAACGTCTCTGCTTTTGAATATGCTATCTAGGTTGGTCATAATTTTCCTTCCAAGGAGTATGCATCTTTTAATTTCACGGCTGCAATCACCACCTGAAACAGCTGTGAGGGACATAATTTCCAGTATATTATAAATATTGACTTCTTCAAATAGTTCTGTGGCCCTTTAAGCATGTCTATTGGAATCGAAGCACCAGAGCATGACATCCGGTCACAGGGTATGTGGACCAGCTCTTCTCCCCCTTCAGGAGGCGCTTCTGTCTCTACCAGCGTTTGTTTCCATCACTGCAGGTGTTAAACCCCACATGTCACACTGGTGCTCGAAATGACTACGGATCACCTTTTACCCATATAGATCAAACCAGTCTTGATTTTCTAGAACCTGAGTATGCGGTAACTTCTCCTGGACTGAGCTATCGTTCCAATAACTGGGACGCCACTGATCAAAATGGAAATGCTGCCCACACCGGCGACCTGACACACAAGCTGGGTTTAATGAGGTAAACGGGGCTTTCTCCCCAGGCCACTCACGGATGGTGGAATTGCATTCAGCCCTATCCTCTGCTCTCACAGATGTGAGTGCAGAAGGCTCTGCTCCACGGACAAGCAACTTTGTGGGGAGGAGCTCTGTCACTACTTAGCAAAAGCCACTGCCCGAGTTCTCCCAGACATCGTGATGCCCACACGCCCGTGAGCCGACCACGGAGACGGGCTGGGGGTCGCCATGTCCTGGATGACAGGAGGGGCCTTTCTTAAGCCGGGAGCACTTCAGGAAGGTGAGGACCTGGGCCGAGAGCGCAGGACAGAGGTCTCTCCCACCCTGAGGGGCAGTTTAAAAATGGTGCTGGTCTCCTGGGCCCTGATTCCCCAACCACACCCCAACCTGCACACCTGTCAGCTGACTTCAGCGAACGGCACCGCCTGGCACCCCCTGCACATTCCCCACCAGTCCAGCAGCAAGACCTGCCTCACTCTAGAAACACTCCTTGTCCCGTCCCGACTCCTTATTTCCCCTCTGCCTCCACCTTGTTTCTGGGCGAAAGACACAGATTTGCTGGACCCCTACCCAAAGCCCCCAGGCGTGCCTGGCTCTCAGGGTGAACTCTGAGTAGAGTACAGCCTGTGCTGCCCTGACTCGTCCACACAACTTGCTGCCACCCCAGGGCGTTTACATTTGCCCTCACCCCAGATCTCCACTGAGGAACACTGGTTTCCATTCAGCCATCCCCTCCCCAGATAGACCTTCTGGGTCCCCGCTGCCCAAGTGTATCCACCTCTGCCCAAACCCCCACCTCCACCTGCCACCCTTCCTGCCTTCTCCGCCAGGCTCCAACCACTATCCATCTCCTCCCCTCCAGAACATTCGATCTATGGGGCAGGGCCTTCTCTCTTCTCTGCAGCACCCAGCAAGGGACAGCTGCTTGACGGATGGCCGATGAATGCAGGCATACATGAACTGTGTGAGATGAACTCAGCAAGTATTGTCATTGGTCACAACTGTGAAAAGGAGGCTGAGAAAGCATTTGAGTCCCTGCTCACAATCTCAGCCTCTCAAATCCCATGTCCGAGAAACAGCTGCCTTCAATCTCTCTTAAATCTGCAGAATGGGTGCAGTGTTCTCCTGGCCTTCTACACAGACAATGGTATGTGAGACATATATGCCAAGCTAATGGAGCTCTTTCTCAAATACAATCATTCCCAGAAAAGCTATTAGCCTTGCAGTTGAGTTTTTTTTTTTTTAATGGGTGTTATGGAAAAATATAAATTTTTTTTCTGTTTACAAGATAGAACATATTACTACTTCATTCTTTGTTGGCAACTTTCTTGCAAAAATATGAATCAAAGATATAGGAGGAAAAAAACTGGATAGGATAAGCCCTACTATTTNTTTTTTTTTTTTTAATGGGTGTTATGGAAAAATATAAATTTTTTTTCTGTTTACAAGATAGAACATATTACTACTTCATTCTTTGTTGGCAACTTTCTTGCAAAAATATGAATCAAAGATATAGGAGGAAAAAAACTGGATAGGATAAGCCCTACTATTTTTGCTCTTCAAATCTAACTACAGTTGTTTTCTTAACCATTCACCACCATAAGGTAGTGATGTCAAGGAAATGCAGAGAAGCAGAGTGAGGCAGGGAAAATGTGGAAAATGTGAAAATATCCAGGTTTGAAACAAAATATGGTAGTGGTGTGTGTGTAGTGGGGCGGAGAGAGAAGAGGGATGCTGACTTATAAAAACAGTGTCCACAATCATTACAGGTTCCAGGGAGAGTTCACACTGTTGCCTCTAAAGATCTGTCACAAAACCAGTTGCTCGTTTACTTTTCATCCTTAAAAATACTTCCAGGAACTTAACAGTGTTCTCCAAATTGATCTGGTGAGTCCAGATTTTATGACAGTGGCTTAGGCAAACGTGGTATTTGTGGGCTGGCAGCTTTAACTATGTACACGGGTCCACGTGTCTCTGATCACACACTTTTTTCTACCATTTTAATCTACCTATGGTGTATCCAGCGGTGGGGAGGGGGCAATTTCTGAGTGTTTGTAGATTTAAAAAAATCTCATCCACCACATTAAGAGCTTAATAAACACAAAATAACTATAACCATCAGGTAGGTGGAGACTTCCATAGGGCGTTTCCACTTGTCCCTTCAAAGCTGACCCTCACTCGTCCCCCGCATCATCTCCAGAGGCCCACATGGCTTGCTGGTCCACCTGTCCGCGCCAGGGCGGGGCCAGCGCACCCCTTCCCAGCACGGCCGCCCACCCGGAGAGTAGGCACATGTCACCTGCCCATGGGTTTCACTATCATGCCTCTGCCACGCAAGGGTTTACATAAACGGGATGCAGGGTGCTCTTGGGGGGGGGGGTGGGGTGGGCAGCCCCATCGCCCAAATTCAGGGGTCTGCCTTTGTAATCTCAGGAGCC